>JACYVW010000254.1:0-40632 GCA_023065735.1 Coffea humblotiana | reverse complement strand
CGTACCCCTGTAAGGAAAACAAATGGCGTAGAATGAGTTAAAAGTCCAGTGAGGTTCCCAAACAAGTAATCAGGTATAAAAATCAGGGAAACGTTACATTTAACAATTTGCACATTTTGCACAGTAATATCTAGTCATTCAAGAAATAAACACTCAATCATTGGAAGGATACGTGCTCACTTGGAGCCATTCATTCAAGTCATTCATTCATTCATTCGCCAATCATTTTCCTTATCCCTCCGATATTAGAAAACATTTGCAAGTGAAAACTCCTCCAGTTCTTGACATTCATTCATTTATTTCATTTTCCGCCACTAGCCAATTCATTGGCCAGTCTCCACCAATTTTCATGGTCATACTCGAGTATACCAAAACACTGTCTCAGGGTCACCAGCCGCCCAACCGAGTCCGCTTCTGGCTCGAGTCGACTAGCAACGAAGGGCAAGGGCCCAATTCAGCCAAAAGGCTTACATTCATGCACAAGTAGCATTCAATCATTGAAAATCAACTTTGGCTTGGGTCGAGTGCGATAAAGTACACACTCGCCCATCGAAAATCCATTTAGCAATCCTTAGAAAGTATTTAACATTCAAACAAACATTCACAAATAGTCACATAGTCACTTATTGTACAAACACACAATGGAACACTCACCAAAGATTTAGTGCTTGTCAAAATCACGTTCAGGTGTAACTCCTTGGTTGGAGTCCAAATCTGCAATACAATATCATTTAAAAGCTTGAAATCAACTAGGGTTCGAAACTTAATAGTTTCGCTTTAAACAGATCAAGTAAATGAAACTCGTTTAGATAGAATTCATGTTACGTATCAAACTCTAGAAAATTTATGCTCGTTTTTTTGGTGTTGCTAAAGAATCAACTAAAACTTTGGAATTCACATTTAAGTCCAAAAGACGAGGAAAACATATTCCGAGTGGTCACTACTTTCATTTTTCCAAGGGTACGAGTTTCGGCCAAATTTCAGTTTATATACCTCTACGAAAGAAGACTCGAATATCATGGACAATCCATATTCAATTCGACCTCAAATCTTCGTTCAAGTCGCGAGTACACACGCTTAATGCTCGAGTGAAAATTTGGGCGGCATGCCCTTTGTATTTAGCTATTTTCCAGCCATTTATGACTTCATTATTTACCTCAACTCAGCCCAAATTCACACATAAGCAATCTTAATACAATAGCCCTTCACTAGGTTCAATGTCATCCCAATACAAGGCAATTCTAGCAATGCAACTATCAAAATCAAAGCTGGAAACTAGTATTAAAGAAGAATAACTAAGTAACATGTTTGACATCTTCCGGCGTTTTGGTCACAGCTGAAGCTACGCTTATCGGATTGGGTTACATTTTATGGCATTTCGAAGTTTAAGACAGAGAGCTACATTTCTTATGAAGACATCAACACCCAGTTCGTGCATTTTCAAGGTCAAAATGTGGAATCTCAGAGAAATCAGAAAGCTGCCTGTGAAATAGGGCTTTTGGCAATCAGGGGTATTTTAGTCATTTAATACGATACAGTGCTCCGATTGAGCTGAAATTTTACAGGAAGATTGTTAACTCCATTACCTACAACTTTCATGTTTTAAGCAATACCTGATTCGGCCTCTATCATGGACGAATATATAGGTCAGAAACAGGGCAGATTCATCATCAATGCTGGAAATTATACCCTAAGTTGGAAAATCCTTTAGGCAAGTTAAACTAGCCTATAAAACTTCAATTTTTCACATAGCAAAGCTATCAAAACATAGAAAACTCTCAAGCATCACATATTAGCAGAAAATTCACTATAAAAGCTGAAAATTTCCATCACACCACTTCAAACCATAATATGTCTCATAAAACTACATATTTTGCAACCCTAAACCACGAGGATGCTAGTATTAGAAGTAAAGAGAGATTTCTTGCCATAAATACCTTAAACCCTATGCAAAGAGGCTACCAACACCTTTATCTTCCCAAATCACTCCATAAAAACCTTAAGCTTCCTTAGAGATCCACTTTTATGGACTAGTTTGTAAAACTAACAGTTGAAACTCAAGATTCAAGCAAGGAAGTGAGGTGCAAGATGAAGTCTCTCCCTTGTTTTTCCTCTCTCTATTTTCAGCCAAGACAATGAAAAATGAAATGGTTTTGGTTCAATGTTTACAAGATGAAGACTAAGAAAGGTTTGGTCAAAGGGTCTTGGTCAAGACCTTGGATGGATTTTTGACAAATGACACAATCACAAATATTTCCACCAAAATATCTTTCTTTTCCTTAGTCAATAATGGTGGCTGACTTAAGGGTTAATTAAGGGCTAATTAGCTCAAATAAAAACTAGGAGATTAAGGTAATAAAGTAGGGTTCAAGTAATGCACTCAATCAGTAGCAAACGGTACACATCGATTCAATCCGTTTTTCCTTAACTCGCGCGTACTTGTGTTTTAACTTATGATTCACTAACTTATTATTATCACTTATAATCACACACTTTCTCTTATATGAAACTCACTCTTAACCACCAAATTTAGTACACAATCTATACTGATTAATCACACTACCAAAATGCACCAAAACACACCAAAAACCCTAGTATGCACAAAAACCCCTCACTTATGCCAATCCTTTAGAAAAATTATAACTTGAATTATAAATATCAAAAATTCATACAACTTGGCACGTTAAAAACTAGGCTTCAAATACTAATAATCTTTAGAAGACACCTCAAAGAAATTCAGCTCATAAGTTTGTCCAAATTGAGCCATAAGCTACTACAACATTCCTATGTTTATTTGTGCAGGGCAGAATTTTCAGTCAACTTTGCCAATTTTTTGGAATTTATAGAGATTGAATCAAACTCTAAATTTTACACCGTAGGAAGATCTATGAGTCTAGTTTCAAACGCAACAAACGGAACTCAATTCCGATTTTCCTATACGAAGTTATAGCCAATTTCCCAAAGCTGTGCAGAGCCTCCTGTGAATATTTCTAGATTTTCTAACAACTTGAGATTATGAAACTTTTCTTAACAAAATTCACTCCCTTGACTCAAATTCAACCATTAAAGCAACCAAGAATCAAAGGTAAGTGAGTTCACATAAGAGTTATAAAGAAAAGAAAAATTTCGGGGTCTCACATATTGACTAATCTTATGTATATGTATCATTCATATGATATCTTATTTGGTTATGCAATTCATCCAGATTTTCTCCAATAATCTGGTATGATTGCAAATAATTTGAATGTTTCTTGGACTTACATATTTGTGATTGTAAGGGTTATATGTATTGATTGTTATTATCAATACAATATAACAATTCGAGAAACATACAAAGAGTTGTTATATTCAACAATCAAAAGATTAATATCATATTAATCTATGCAAGATAATTGGTTGACTTTATATGAATGGATCTGCAGGTTTATTGAATCTCTGCTACCTTATTATGAGATAAATATCTGAAGGCATGATTTTAATATGAATTTGCCTTCATGTTCCTGTTGTTATTTGGAATTTTGTAGTATTTTGTGCACTACGCTTATGTTCATCTATCTCATATTATAATGTCAACATTAGTATGGTTGATTATATTTAAATTTCAGAAAATTTCCTTTATAAAGTGTGTCTAGCATCTCAATTATTTGATGCATGAAGTATTTTAATCACATAAAGGCTGGTGGTTAAAAAATGAATATAAAAAAAGAAAATTATGAAATTCTTTTGTCAAAATACAGATTTTTGACTATTTTGATGTCCTTATAAAGTCTAGTACACTTTATGTTTGAGAGTAGCCATAGCATCTCAAACATTGATGTACTACAATTTTGATCGCATATAGTTTAGTGATCAAAATCAAGGATTTTTAGTCAACAAATTGACTACTTATTTTCTATGAATTTTCATTAGAAGTTTTTTTACATCGTATATTTGGGAGTAGCCACAACATTTCAAATATACAGTATAAATAACTTTAATCACATAAGATTAAGTGATTATAAAAGGAAAAAAAATTCAATGAAATTCAGTCAATATAAAGTTTTTTTTTTACTATTGACAAACAACAAGATGCCATGCTAAGAATTTCACTTTTACATTATATATTTGGGAGTAGCCACGGCATCCCAAATATTTGATGAGAAAAGTTTTTCATCACATAGTTTGGTGATTGAAATTATGAATTTTTAGTCAACATATTGACTAGTTGACAATTTTTCTTATAACATCGTATACTTAGGAGTAGCCATAACATCTTAAGTATATTGGTGTTTGGAGAAATTTTGCATTTCTTTTTCACATATTGTTGAGTGATTAAAGAAATTTTTAAAAAAATGGCATCTATATCAAGTTGCAATTAATTCATTGAGATAGTTATCCAGCCCCACAAGGAGGTAATTATTTTGATGAGATTAATTGACATAAGATGGTAAATTAGACGGTCAATTAAGAGATATTTCTATGCCCATAGGTACGAATTATTTCTTTAATTCATTGTTCTAGATTACTAGTCTTATGATTAAGTAAAGTAAATTCTATGCATGTTTGCAACCTTTGTCCACCGAAAGGTTTGAACTTACTATTTGAATTGACATAAGGTTGATTCAAAATCAAGGTACAATTTCATAGCTTTTTTATGATATAGTTCTTGATTGTTAATTCAGTGTTTCATTCCAATGATTTTATGGTTCTTATTAGCTTGATTTTTAAATTCATTCTCTTTTATTTTTGGTGCAAGTTTTAAATTAGCAGTTCCATGAGAATGAACAAACCATTCTCATAATGTGGATATATTTGCTAATATAGAGGTTGAGTATGAGAATTGGGAGCAATTTAATAGTTTGCTCATTGTATCTCATATTCATATAAATTAGGGTTCAAACCCTAATTATTTATAGTTAAATCTTGCATGAAAGCCATAAAGAAATTGTTACAAGTTTTGACTAGCACCATTAGAAGGCTTTCTTTTGTGACACTTAAATATTGAAGTGTATTTTAGCTCATTTCTTAGATTTGAGAATTTTGCTATATCATCAATTAAAGTCCCATCAAATTGAGATTGAGTTATTTCTATCGCATTTCAATCTTGATTCTTTCATGCAGAATTTCTTAGCCATTCAAACCTTTATAATACACATAAAGATATATGGTTAATTACTTGTTTTAACCATGTGTATTAAGAAAGGATAAAGAGGTTAAGAAATAAGAGAAACTTAACCTTCATGAAAGAAGAAATGGAAAGAAAGGTAATTTTGTTCTCATTAAATCAAACAGTGATAAAGACCAACGTTGTTTGTAAGAGAATGATATTTGATACTCTACTTTGAGAGAAAGTAACTCAAAAGAAAATCTCAATTATTGAGTGTTATAAATTGTGATATATTTGGTAAATTGGTTAAAGCTTTCAATTTACGCTACCAATATAATAAGTTTCTGATTGTATGAAAAGTGAACAAAAGTTTCTTTACAGAAACTTAAAAAAAATGTTCACATAAAGATAAGTGATGTATTATTGCTCATTTTAAGAAAATTTGTTATTTTTTTCTAAAACATTATTTTTTGTTACTTTAGAATTTCTATTTTCAAATTAATTACTATTGGGTATGATTATGAACCCATTATCCAGTAGTAGATTTTGAAAATAGTAAAGTTATTAATTCTAAAGTTTCTAGTACTATCTTTGAATTGAGCAATATATTGCACTTGATCCTAATAATTACATTGGCAGCAAGTATGTTTATCACTAGGGAAACTTCTTAAATTTTGGCATAAGAGATTGAGATATATCTCTATAAGGAAATAAAGAGTTGATAAATCATAAATCATAAATCTTTAAAGATTTTAGATTTATTGAATATAATATTTAAGGTAGACTGCATAAGTAAAACAGACTATTCAACCATTATGGATGCCATAAGAGTTTCATTATAACACTAAAATTTTGTGAATTATTTTCTATCCTTTTTGATAGGTGAGAGATATTTATCTCATTATTAGGCAACCATTCATCAAATACAAAGTTCCTTTCTTATTTGATAAAGGATCAATATTTGATAGCTTTGTAAGTGTTCAAACGAGAAAGGAAATTTGAAATTTGAGGGATAGAAAATAAAATGAAGGCACACAAAATTAGGGGACTATCCTATATGTGCTCATTTTATAAATTCCTTAATTATGAAGCATTGCTAATGAGTAAAAGCAATGCTTGATTAGTTACATCCAAATGATGTACCGTAAGGAAATAATGAAATAGTTGTGGATATAGTATTTTGACAAATCTTTATATCTTGTGAGTATGCCTTGAAATTGAAGTATATACTTAAACAATTTCTCCAATGTTGTTTAAACACCACTTTGATTATAGTATGGATGGAAATCAAGTTTAAAATATTATGTTCAGTTTTGTGAGGGTAATTAACCTGCACAAAGGAAACAAGGCTATCTTATTTCAAGAAATTTAGATTCGTTTTACACTTCAAGAATCATTAGAACTGAAGATTTAAATTTCTTAAGAACATGAAGTAAGTGGGAGTGTTTTGACTCTCGAATGGAGTTTTGAAATGGTAAGGATTCATATTGACTCCTTTGCATATGAAAAATTGATAGCTTTTCTCAAAATAATTATTTAATTATTTTAGATAAGCAATCAATTGAAAAACTCCTTGTCAAATAAACACATAAAGATAAATCCACTTTTAACCTACTGGTTGAGTTATCCTTGAAACAGTGGGAGGCAAAATGTTCTCTATAAAGAATTGAAGTTCTCTGGTTACTATTGTATATCTACAAGAGTTTAAGGATGAATTGGGTAATGTTTTCATAAGGTACAAATGGAGAAATCTCCATATTCAAGAATAATGTCACAAATTACCACAAAATCTCTACCAAATTTGAGAGATTTTATTTAGGGTAATTATGACACTAGTAACTCACTATTAGAGTTACATTAAATATGAAAACAAATATCCTTAACGTGACTCTTGATAATTAGGTGTACACATATCACCATAATACATTTGTAGAGAATGCAATTTAAATTATTTCTTCCCAATAGTATATTAATTTATTCTTCATTTGATCTTAGAAGAATTTTTTCTAGTAAATTAATAAACATTAAGGTTAGTGGGAGTAATACTATGAGAGTTTTTCTCAATCATGATCTTTGTGAAACCCTTCTATCATTGATATTCATAAACTAGAATGTAAAAGATAGTTAATCTATCTTAAAACATTCATGCAAGAGTTTTGATTGCTTTTAAGTAATAATAGTGAACAATTGCATAATGTTCACATCATGCATTGGAATGAATATAAATTCACCAAGGATGCTATGAAATTATACCACAGGCATCTACTATTTGGCATAAAGTTTGTTGATATTGTATTGTGGGCATTATAGATATTTGATTTGACTATACCCTTTCATTATGTATACATGAAAGAGTGGGAGTCAAAATAGGCAAGTCGACATAAGGTATTCAATAGTTATTTGAAATGCAAAAGGTAGCTATTGAGTATACAGTAAGGGGTTATTATTGTTGATCAAACAACTAAAGGTTGCTGGCTAAATTATTAATGATCAAATAACTCACATGGAACTCAGTAGTTCATTTAGTATTTTGCTATTATTCTCGAACTATTGTTATTGTCTAAACATTCGAGATATTTATATTTACATGATTTTGTGCACATTGTTGTTCATGTATAAAGTAAGGATCACGTGATCCATAAAGTTGGACCCTGAATAACTTATGTGAAGTTATTCATAAAGTTCTTTTAAAGCACTTGATTAGGAAGTATAATACATTGTAATACATGGAAGGAAGTGTTTGCCATGAGAGCATAACTGCCATGATTCGTGTATTATTATTTTCTAATTAAACAACTGTTACATAACTACTGAATTTGATGAGTGACAAACAAGGTTTATGGCCATTTTTAAGTAGTTAGTCACTCATAAGCTATCTGACTATTTCATGTGAGTCAAGTGGGAGAATGTAAGACTTGTCGCTTTTTGAGGTAATTATGACCTACATGATTGATTCTACAGTGATTGATATCATAATTAATTGATTGACATTTTGTCAATAATTAATTAGCATCTCCCATTAGACAATGATTGGTGATTGATATCCTGATTAATTAATTGACATTTTGTCAATAATTAATTGGTATCTTCCATTTGTTAATGATTGATTGATATTTACTATTTAATTGATGTCTTATTCAATCAGTTAATCAATCAAATCAATTAATTAGTCAGAAAATATTATTTCAGTTATGAATTTTGGCAATATTTCCTTGATGGAAGGAAACCCTAGAGATTTTTGTATTTGCCAGTAAGGGTCTCTAGCCTAACCTATAAATAGCCTGTGATATTCCATCAATTGTACACTTTTGGATTAGGCATAAGGTAGAAGATCCTTATTCTAAATTCTCCTTCTACTTTTCCTTTTTCTACATATTTTGTTTTGTTAGAATAAACAACAAGGAGTGAAAGACACAAGAAGAGATTAACTTGTGCTTGACAATAATAGTTAGAGGTAAATGTATTTAAATTTCCGCTGCGTAGTACATTCACATGTACATAGTTAGTTTAACATATAAACCAACCCATCGAGGGAAGGATAAGGCAAAGAAAGGGGGAAAAAACTGGATTAAATAGCACCGAGTATTTATGCTGGTACAGGTCTAAGCTTCATTTTCATTTTCCCATAGCTTTTTCCTTTTATGATGTTGAAAGTTGTGAAAGCATACTCCTTGTGTACAAGTAGTTGAAAGATTAGTACTCATTTCGAAGTTGTTGCTATTTGCGCGTCCTTTGTTCACAGGAAGTGCCCGAGTATGTAGATGAAGACTACATGAAACAAGGACTCCTTCACTTGTTCTTGTAAGAGGGAATAGGAAAGGTGAACGAATTTGTTACTAATCACTCCCTCAAAGTTGGTGATTCGCCAATCTAGAACAACTTTTGCTATTATTATCTTCACCAGGAAAGGCATAGAAAAGTTGCAACCCAGGCATTTTAGTTTCAAAATTTAGCTTTGAAAGGCATAGAAAAGTTGCAACCCTGCATTTTAGCTTCAAAATTTAGCTTTAGTCAGATTCTATATACTAAGAAACTATACCACCCCATGGTGATTATTGATTTTTATATTGTTAGTAAAATCTGTATTCGACGCTTCATGGTTTTCTCGTTTTCAGTATGTTTTGAGTTCCCATATGAATCAGGAGAATTTGTGATATGGTTTTCCCGCTTTCAATAAGTTTTGAGTTCACTATTGATTTTTATATTGTTGGTGAAATCTGTATTCGACCCTCCATGGTTTTCAGTATGTTTTGAATACCTATAGTGAAAATTCCTGCAGGTGTGTTTCGTTACAATAGCTTTGCAAAAGGACAGACTAGTAGAGTTAAATATGTCTTCTCGAAAGGAGTCTAAAAATCACAAATCATTGTTTCGAAGGAGAATGGAAGACTTTCTGCGCAGATAACTACAACGACCTAAACAGTGCTTTTTTTGCGAAGTAGGGGAAGTTTCATATATGATGCATTGGCTATCTTGACCAGTCTACTAATCTGGACTCGCTGGACCTTGCACTTGGCAATGATTCCTTATGAATTGTTCATTTCACGAGGAAACTGCAGTTTTATTGGTCTTATAATTTATTCTTTAGTTATATATGCATTCACACATACTTTTCTTTCATTACAGAAGATATCAACTACTGATCGGGTACAAGTTTGGTCACCTCATCCCAAATAACATGAATCAAGAACCCCAACTGTTGTCCTCACAAGCGAAACTAAAAATATATCGTTGGAATGACCAAGAATAGATTTCGTCAAAACCGGAACAAGTTTGTTGATGATCATGGCCTTCAAGAAGGAGAAATTCTTATGTTCATACCCCAGCCCCGTACATCCCTTGCTATTTTAATTTTCAGAATCAATGGAATAGAAATCATGTGCCTGTGGCATCATCCATTTCACATCTAATGTATTACTATTTCTATAAATTCCAAATCCTGTTGTTACATTTCTAACGGCACTTTCTTTTCTCAATCAACAAAAATAGCCCAGTTGCCAAACTATGTTGTTATACTTATGCTGCAATTTTTTGTTGTTAATTGACACAAATAACTTCGATATTAATTCCACATTGATAATTACTTATCAGCAATCCCAACTACTATTTACATAATTCTAATGCTTTTATGGACATTCACATTTTGTATGCGGTTTATCTCTACATAAGTTCCACGTTTAGTTTATTTATTGTTATAACATGTAGAATTTTCTTTCTGTTTTGGCCTTTGGAACGAATGGACTTAAAATGATGTATCCATGGCATCATAAATTCCGTGTTTCGCTTATTTATTGTTATAACATTACAATTTTCTTTAATTGTTGTTGCTTCTTTTATTCCCACTTATTAAAGTCAATAACGTCAAGTTTTATTTATTTTTCAAATTATATACCCACTATATATTTTTTAGGGTAAAAAACCTCAACGGCCACTAAATTATTGGTCAGATCATGTTTTGATCATCAAACTATTTTTCGTCAGTAATTGGCCACTAAACAACTTAATCAGTAAACTCTTGACCATTTAGTCGATAATTATTCAGTCTGTAAAATTAGCAGTTAATTTGTGAAATATGGTCGCGTAGTTATTGGGCAAAATTATCCCGCACTTTGCTACGTGTACAGCTAATTTCACAGATTAAGACCAATTATCGACTAAATGGTCACGGATTTACTGATTAAGTTGTTTAGTGGCCAATTACTGGTGAAAAATAGTTTGATGGTCAAAACATGATCAGACCAATAGTTTAGTAGCCGTTGAGGTTTTTTGCCCTATTTTTTATAAGCATCCATGATAAATTGTCACGCGGCCCATGCCTCCCAGTCCTTCCTTACATGTCATGTGTCAATTTGTTGCCTAACCACATGTTCATGAAGAAGGGATGCAGGATGTGATGATTGTCCAAGAATTTTCGTCCATCTCCATGGGGCACCCTTTTTTGTTTTAATAATGCATCATTATTGTTTTGTTTTTGGGATTTGCGGAATGCCTAACCGAGGAATAGTTTATTTGTCCTGTCAGTCAATAGCTTGTCTAAAAAATATGCACATACATACATAGACACACACTTTGTCTCTCATGCCCACGTATATATATACACACACTTGGTTTGTTTGGATTGGGGGTTATTTAAAATATTTATTTGAAATAATTACTGTATTACTTTTTGTGATATAATGTATGTGAGATAAAAAAAAAGATTAGAAATTGTGTGGATGATGCAAGCAAAACAAAATTTGAAAATTTTTTTTGAAAACCTTCATATCCAAACAAATATATTTTCTTCTATAACATGCACTTTAACAATAATCTGTGCATCAAACACATAAAATATGTATTTTTTTCTCTCGAATACACACATTTCGAATTAAAAATACACTCTCTTTCATACACAAGCACAAAAAAGAACATTTCCCATGCTACCATATAATTTATTACATAGTTATTAAACCTAGCTTGGCAAGAAACCCGGCAAAGGAATCGGATCATGGATCACTGGTTCAATCAGTTGGTCACGAGTTAAATCGATCGATCACTAAAATCATAATTATAAATAAAAGTAGTAATTTTAGTATAGGTAAAATATCTAATAAAGTGCTCTTATATACTAATTATTGCACTTAGAAAGATACGTAATGAACATACAAACATTTGTAGAAGACTTGGTTTCATTTTATCGTACTTTTATGCAAATAAATTATATAGTCAATTATAAAACAAAATCAAGTTACTTATTTTCAAGGATACAACATCATTTTTTTATTGTTTTATTTTTGTTTAAATATAAAAATAATTTTTTAACTACTCAAATATTGTCACATGATGCTAACATTTTGAGTTTGAAAGTTAAAAGGATTAATTTATAATAAAAAAGTAAACAAGTTTAATTTAAAGAAACATTGAATTATGAAATAAAAAACTAAACAAGTGGTAAAGCCTTGTTAAATGAAAATCCAGAGTTCAAATCTTGTCAAAAGTATATATGCACTTTGTTTTGAAAAACAAATAACAATTGTTAAAAAAAACTGGCACTTGAAAAACCGAATGGATTCCTAGTTGAACCAACGGGTCAAACGAGTTTGATTGGATCAACTCCTTATCAAGTCAAACTAGAGGCCCAACCCGATCTATTGAACGATTCACTGGCTGTATTGTCCAATCGTAGGATTGATCTGTGTTTAATAACTATGGTTTATTAGCATAAAAAAGCAATATTTAAAAATTAATATAATAGAAAAATAACAGATCACATTACTATTCAACTATACTATATATCTATGAAATAAAATATTTCAATTTAATGCTTATATTCAGCTGATTGTCAAACAAGTTTGACTTTATGGATTTAGCAAATTAGATTTCAGCAATTAAGTTATAGTATTCAATTTTAGACTTCAATTTTTAGTTATATCAAATGCCTCCAAGCCGATGTAGCATTTAGTTCTGTACAACATTTAACTCATGCACTCCTAGAAAGTCCAATCTCGCTAATACTACGCAAGGTTCCCTGTGGGGCTAACTGTGAAGCTTTTGGTTTTAAGTTGTCCCACTAACTTTTGAGCGAAAATTATGTTCCAAATGCTTACATCAAGTTATTAATTAGTAGCCCATTACACATGATTTTGTCTATCAATCAATACTTTCATCCATTTCTAATCTGGGAAAAGGGGCATGATAATTGGTCTTTTAATGAAAGAATCCAGTGGTTGCATAATATGGTTGATTAGCGTTATATCATTCAAATTCAAATTTTGTCCAATCTTGAGGTAGATATACTCGTTCTCCATTGTTAATTTAGGGTAAGTTCCTAGTCCAAATAGAAAGATAAAAAATAAATAAATCGTAAAATAACAAGCATTAGCAGAGTTAGGATCCTATGTTGAGGGGGTGCAATTGTCAATTTCAATATAAATCATGCTTTTAGATCTATATAAGAAATATACTATGTACTTTAATTTAAAAAGCCAAATCCTTTTCTTCCATTAGAGTGTCATTAATGTTTAATTTGAAATAGATCCGAAATTTTTGTTAGAGGCAATCAATAAAAAAAAATCTTATTTTTTTAGGAGTTCAAAAGTAGAATAATGGGAGAATATCTAAAACTTCAAAAGATTATCAACATAGAGAAAGGAATTTTCTTAAATTTAAGGGGGACAATATAAATCAAAGAGGCAATTTTATGAAATTCAGAGGTGCAAATATGACACAAACTTAAAAATCTTGAAAATTTTCAAGGCCATTGTATAATTCTATCAAATTTGAGGGGGTGCAATTGCCCACCCTCAATCACATGTGGCTCCGCCATTAACAGGCAAATGACAAAGTGCATATAGTATTGCACATCAAGACATTTTAAATATCTAATGATGCCATGGTCAGATTTCAACTAAATATAATATAAAACATAATGATTCCCAAATCAATAAAATTTTACAAGTTGTTTAATCTTCCAATTGCAGATCTCCATTTTTTTTTTGTCAGCGTATTTTTCTACTTGATTGGCTTCTAGTATTGTAAGTTCAGGGCAACTTCCTGAAGAATTTAGAAATCATTTTGATGTGCTTTCTGCACCATTAGCGACCTTATACTGTTAATTAATTTAATCTCTGTCGTTCGGTTTTCTGCTCCATTTCTAGGATGATGCAGCTGTCTTATCCATCGCTGGCTTTTAATCATCATGGTCTAATTTGGTGATGCAGCTTCTCAGCAAATTCCCATTCATTTACCCTTATTTTCTGCTTTGGTTAAGGGTACAATCTTCACAAGTTTTCAGTAAAGATTTTGTAGCGTTAATTTCATGAGGGTAATCATATCTACATATAGCGATGTATATACATGCACCTTACATCTTTTTGTTTCATGAAAGGACTAAAGCAACAATCATGGGGGTAGGTTTCTTGTCCAAGTAGAAGAGAAAAAGAAAAATGAAAATTAACCAACAAATGACCAAGTGGGCAGTATTACTGTACAGATAATCATGACAATTTAAATGATTTGATAACGTCATTGTCAATTTTTAACTCGACGTTATAGAAAATATGATTCCCGAATCAATAAAAATGTTGCAACTTGTTTAACATTCCAATTTCGGATCTCTTTTTTTCTTTTTCTTTGTCAGTGGGGCAGCTTCCTCAAGAATTTAGAAATCAGTTTGATGTGATTTATGTACCTTTTTTTCTGATAAAATTCAAGGAGCCCACAATAGTGATAAGATTTTTTTTTTTTTTTGAAGGATAGCGATAAGATTCAAGGACGCAATAGTGTCAGCAGTACAGACACACAACAATCCAAACTAACTCACAAATGGTGAGAATTATAATTTAATATCACTACGAACTAAATAATTCTCATAACATGGGAGAAGAAACTCACATTTAGTGAGACTTGAAGCCAAGACCTCTAGGTACTGGAGCTATTTATATACATTATGTAACCTTATGCTGTTAATATATTGAATCTCCGTTGTCTGGTTACAAGCTTCATTTCGAGGATGATGTAGCTTTTGGGCATATTCCCCTTCATCATTGACCCCTGTTTTCTGTTCTGGTTTAGGGTTCAATTTTCACAAGGTTTCAGTAAAAAAATTTGTAGCATTAATATGGTTAGGGAAACATACCCATCTGATATTGACGCACAGTGGCGGAGCTGCACACACTTGAGGGTGGGCAATTATACCCCCTCAAGTTTTAAAAAATTATATAAGAGGCCCAAAGATTTCTAATATTTTTAATTTTTTACCTTATTTGCACCCTCTAAATTTTGTAAAAGCATATTATTGCCCCCTTTATTCCAAAATTTTGTAGAGTTATCCCCATTTACACCTTAAAAAAATTACAAATTTCACACTTCTACATGCATGTCTTCTTAGAATTTATAAAAACTTCTCCCCTACGTAAAAATTTTGCCATAATTACTCTTCAAGAAATTATTGTTTTTATTCTAAACTAACCTAAACATCACTTTGTAGCCCAAAAAAATGATTCAATCTATTTTAGATTAAATCACAAGCGTCATTTCATGGTAAACATATGGGATATCTCATACAATAAAGATGAATCTTAACTGTACACAAAATTTTTTAGTTCTGCCACTGATGATGCATCTTCACTATCTTTCTTTTTTCTTTTTTGTTTTTTTTGGTGACCTAGAACATATCATGACTCGAGCCACTTAGAATCCGAGCTGACACACCAAATCAGGGAATACGCTACGGCCTCCCACGACACACTCAGGTTAGACAGGGGGAGTTCAAATCTAGGGAAAAATTCGAACTCAGGACCTCATTTAGTCCAAGAACCCGCTTTATCGCTAGAACATCATTTATCACAAGGCATCATTTTCTAAATTCAGTCAAATGAATTATTGCCTTTTTAGCCTATGACTCCAAACAAATTCAAGGAAAGCCAATCCAAGAATATTGTTTTCTTTTTTCTTTGTGAAGCCTATATAGATTGAATATTTTTTAGAAAAACGTTTGTATTATTCAATATATTTTTTCTTGTGATGTAATATATATAAAATAAAGAGCTAGTCATAAAACATGTTTAAGGAACAATAATAAAAAATTTCAATAAAAAGCGTTCCGAAGACCCTCATAATAATCTCCATTATTAGGATACATTTGCTCTAATTCTTCTAGTCTTCACAATGGTATGTATGTAACATTAAGTGTCCCACAAATTGATTATCATTGCATAAGCAAATGTGCAAAGGACGGATTCACATGTGAACATGTCTGGAAAGTCTTTGGAGGATCGATGACTTGTGAGTTCGGCCCCACATCCTTTTCTATTTACTAATCTGAAACGCAGTTTTGATTTGTTGATAAATGCTACTGAACCATATATCAAAATTCATAAGCTTTTGAACCTAGAACCAACTCTTCTTTCTTCCCTTCCTGCAGACGGGAAGCCCCCTCTCTTGACATTCTTTAAGCTAAAGAGAAACAGCCCAGCATGTACCGAGTCCCCGTTCCCCCCAACAAAATCCCTCCTCTACCTCTCCAACCAATAGGAAGAAAAAATGTTAAATAACCTCTTACCGTTCAGGGAAAAAAAATATGGTTTTGTGGCCACAGAAGGAATTAATGTTAGTAATATTTGGAAAAAAAAAAAAGAGGCAAACCAAATGCAAGATGTTCAGATCAATATGCCAGCAAATGATTCATTTTCTTTTCTAATTTCCCTTTATTATTTCACTTTTGTTTGAAACCGAAAATTAACTTTTTTAGCTTTTACTGCAAGACTTGCGTTTCACTAGCGCATTTGTTAAAGGGCTCGCCCTTAACGATATCCACAAGCCCTCACTATCGCTTTTCTTTCATTAAAGGGCGAAAACCTTAGTTATGTTTGTTTATCGTGCATCTTTTTCTTGACCGCTCCATTTGCGTAAAAGCATGGGATAAAATATATTATGTATTCAGCATAAACATGGTTACCTATGAGTTTGTATGAAAAATAAAAAAGATTTATATCATTTTTTTCAATGAACACAATATCACAATTTGTTAAAATAAATGTCTCATAAAAAAAAATACTAGCTTAACCTAATGTTAGAAAAAAATTAAACCATTTGTTTTAAATAATTTTTTCCTAACCAGGAGAAGGGTGGAATTTAAAAAGTGAGGAGGGGCCAAGGGAATGAGAGCCCAAGACCTCTAATTCCTAGAGTCTGAATCTTAATACTAGACCAAACCTCTTCTCGGCTATAAAAAAAAGTAAACTAATATTAATATAGCCTAGCATATAAAATCATATTACGAAACTCATATTTTTTAATTGCATAATTTTCAAAAATGTTTGTTAATTTTCAAAAAAAAATTGTATTATATATTCATGGATAAGCTTTCATGCATAACTTTGCTAAACTTGTATTTTTTACATGAATTTTCTACTGTACCTTTTAAAGAGTAATTTGTGTATGTAAGACATTTTGTGTTTGAGAGTTTCTTTCTTTCTGCAATTAATCATGAAAAATTGATAGAGTCATAATTCAAGACATTGGCTTGGATCAGAAACTTGAATTGAGAAACAAAAAAGAAAAATTAACAGTCCTTGAAAAGAAAATGAGAAGCGAAATAGGGACACTAATTTTAGTTTGGCGGGTAGTAGGCCAAGGGGTGAAGGTAGTTTTGACATGAAAAATTGATTGGTAATGAATGTAGATGGTTTCACTTCTTTAATGTAAGAAATTGTAATTACAATGTGTAGATGTCTCTCTTTTTCCTTTTTGTTTTTGTAACAACAAAAAGTTTAGAAAAAGAAGAGGCAACTTTGGGCATATCACTGGTGTCAAAAGCAACTTTGGTTCGTAAATAAATAAATAAATAAATACTTTACCAATTAAATCACAACATGTTTATGAGTTTTGTGGATATCATTTATGAATATTATATCTGTTCATCAAAGCTCATTAAAAACTTTCTTGTTCATCCACTTAGGAAAAAAAAAATTTGGGGGCCTTCCCATTTTTATTCGCATTAAAAACATAGGTTTGTGATATTCAAAACTAAAGGAATTATGATACTACTAAAATTCTTTTCTATTTCAGAAAAGGATCGTAGGTAGTTCTGAAAAGCACAATCACAAATGTCGAATTCGATTTTTTATTCTCCAAGACCGTACCAATTGAGATATTTTTTTTTGAAGCATAAACTTGAGATCTTAAAGAAGCACACAAATGTCTTATAAAATCAAAATTCCTAAAGTTTAGGATAATGATTTAATGATTATGTTAGAATACTTCAGAATTCCACTATAATATCTTTTTCGTATCGATTGACCCACTAAACTTCTTAAAGCTATAATATCTTTTCGTATCGGATTAACCCACTAAACTTTTAAAGCTAATTAATCGAACCATTCCATCTAGTTAGTGGTTAAAAAATATGAAACTTTTGGAATTAGTGGGGAACTTTCGTCACTTGTTAATGAAATATAGTATGGCGGATTAAATGGGAGTTTAGTAAAATTAAGTGAATCTTGATACAATTTGTTGGAAAACTTCTTGGAAACTAAAGAAGAATGGAAAAAAGAAATGTCGTCGAAAATGTTTAACACAACTAATGCTAACATTCTCAAACTTTTGGAGCTAGTATTAAAAATACTTTAGTCAGGTGATCATAAGATCTGAGGTTCGACTATCAATTCTTCATTTTGTTTTCTTTTCCGTTGTAAGGCTGAAATCTCCTATTCAAGGGGAAAAAAACAGTAACTTTTAAGCTTTCTTTAGTTGACGTGATGTATCGTAATAAAATAGTAACCCAAAATATCAGTAGCTAAAAATAACCACTCAGTCATACACACAAGGCATGTTAAAAATCTTCAGTTCTTCGTTTATTTATTTACTTTTGCAAGATGGCGCAGTAGCTATTCGTTTATTGGGTTGAAGTACCTACAATCAATTGGAAGTTGCTGAAAAGTGATAAAATCTTCCAAATATAATTCCATGATTTTGCATTTTAGCTTCAGTCGTAGCCTAGGCATCTTCTTTCAAAATAAGTCATCGTTTGGCTTTTTCTTTATAAGATTCCATCCTTTTGCTTTAGTTTGCTCTCTTTCTTTAAAGATTGACCCCATATGTCATAAAAAAGGAACCTAAAACCAAAGCGAAACCAGACCTTACTAGGAAGTCTCCGATTTCATTGGCCATTCGCCACTCTGACAGCCACTGGATGAGATCCACGTTTGAGTAATTGTTCTACTATCCAACCAGTAAAGTCTATATGATACTTCATCTTCCTAGCTAAAAGCCTCGCACATACTGCATTGTTTTTAATTTTGATTCAAATTATCATCTTCCTCACCCGTGTTCTCTTTTTCATCAAACTTGGATTTGAGAGGGTAGGTTCACTATAAACAGGTAATTTTCCCATATTCATCAGATCAGCTATTGCCAGAGGTTTCATTTTCTCTCAAGTAAGTGCTGAGGTTTGTTTACTTTTCTTGAAGTTCAAGGCTTTTTTTTTTCTCTTTTTATAAACATAGCCTCACCATATAAGGCGAATTTCTGCAGATTCAACGGATCAACTGTTGCCGGAGTATTCATCTCTCTCCAAAGTGAGTGCTGAATTTTCTTTGTCTTTTTTTTTCATACACATTTTTTGGTTGAAATATAAATGGCTTCCATGTGTTTATGACATTCATTTCTACTAGGCATACTTTTATATGTTGGCGACTAGCTTTCCAAGGCTAGAATTTTTGCTTCCTGCTATTCTTGAAACTAATAAGAAGGGTAAAACACTCACAAATTGTACAGTGCAAATGTGCAATATGCATACCCATGTTCAAAACTCCTAGACAACCCCTGAAAGGTCATGCAGTTATTTTTTCATTCTACTTTATTATGCCATTGCTTGGAAAAATTCTAATCTATTGGTCCCACCACATTCAATAATTGTAACTGCTGCAAGGCTAGGAAACTCATGACCAATTTCACAGATCTACTTTCTTATCAACAACAATACTACTCCTTTCTCCTCAATAATAGATCATCCTCCATTTGCCAAAAAGCCTTGCATACACGAACAGTTTTCTACATTTTTTTCTTAAACTTTACTTTTGAGTAATTAAGTAGCTTCACGATATACTAGCAATTTTCCCAAATTCAACAGATCAGCTACTCCCAGTGGTTTCTTTCTTTCTTTTATTTTACTCTCAAGTAAGTGCTTAATTTTGTTTTTTTCCCTCAAACTTAAAGGAATTTTATTTTCTTTTTTTTTTTGACGTAGCCTCGCCATTATAAAGGGAATTTCTGCAAATCCAACAGATCAGCTTTTGCCAGAGTGTTCATTCTCTCCAAAGTAAGTGCTGAATTTCTTTTATTATTATTATACACATTTTTGGTTGAAATATATATATCTGGCTTCCATCTGTTTTTGACATTTATTCTTCTGCTACTATGTACTTTTATATGTTGCCGAGTAGCTTCCGGGGCTGGGAATTAGCTTCCTGTTATTCTTGGTAGTATATCATACTAGTTTGGATGCACGTGCTTTGCACATTACCGTGTTGGGTGGTAATTTTCTTATATTGCGTGGTTTTTATTTTTTTATTTTTTAATGCTAAGCAAGTTTTAGAATGAAAGCTTTTCCTTTTTTCTCCGTTATGGGCATATAGATGAATAATCTATCTTTTGGAAGGGAATGATTGGAGTAGGAAATTCTAGGGTGACATGCTTTCTAATAATATTCATGGATAAGTTTTTATGCATAACATTGTTAAACTTGTATTTTTTACATGAATTTTCTACGGTAGTTTTTAAAGAGTAATTTGTGTATGTAAGACATTTTGTGTCATTCTCGTACCTTATCTTAGTGACGGTGCTTTTTGTCTTTCGAGAGTTTTCTTTCTGCAATTAATCATGAAAATTTGATAGAGTCACGACATTTTCTTAGATCAGAAACTTGAAATGAGAAACCAAAAAAGAAAAATTAACAGTCCTTGAAAAGAAAATGAGAAGTGAAATAGGACACTAATTATCCTAAAGTTTAGGATAATGATACAGTGATAATGTTAGAATACTTCAGAATTCCACTATATATCTTTTCGTATCGAGTGACCCACTAAACTTTTAAAGCTAATTAATTGAACCATTCCGTCTAGTTAGTGGTTAAAGAATATGAAACTTTCAGAATTAGTGGGGAACTTTTGTCACTTTGTTAATGAAAAATAGTATCGGCAGATCAAATGTGGAGTTTAGTAAGAATTAAGTGAATTCTTGATACAATTTGTTGGAAAACTTCTTGGAAACTAAAGAAGAATGGAAAAAAGGAAATGTCTTAGAAAATGTTTAACACAACTAATGCTCACATTTTCAAATCTTTTGAGCTAGTATTAGAAATACTTTAGTCAGATGACCATAAGATCTGCAGTTCGACTATCAAATTCTTCATTTTTTTTTTCTTTTCCCATTGTAAGGCTGAAAGTCTCCCATTCAAGGGAAAAAAAAGTACTCGTAACTTTTAAGCTTTCTTTAGTTGACATGATGTATCGTTATAAAATAGTAACCCAAAATTTCAGTAGCTAAAAATAACCACTCAGTCATACACACAAGGCATGTTAAAAATCTTCAGTTCTTCGTTTATTTATTTACTTTTGCAAGATGGCTCAGTAGCTATTCGTTTATCGGGTTGAAGTGCCTGCAATCAATTGGAAGTTGCTGAAAAGTGATAAAATCTTCCTAATATAATTTCCATGATTTTGCATCTTAGCTTCAAGGCATCTTCTTTCAAAATCAAGTCATCGTTTGGCTTTTTTCTTTTTAAGATTCCTTCCATCTTTTGCTTTAGTTTGCTCTCTCTTTTTAAAGATTATGACCCCATACGTCATCAAAAAGGAGAACCAAAGTGAAGGTAGGACCTTGCTAGGAAGTCATGGTTTTGCTCCGTTGATAAAAAATTTTGCACCCACGTACTAGTTGAGCCAAAACTGTTGGGGACTCGAAGCCAAGTAAAATTGCTATTTATAAAAGGATCATAATTGTATAATTACACTTGTAAATTTGAAAATCAAATACACAATTAATGTAAGTCAAATTTTTACTATCTCACCTTTTTGTTTTATACTTTCTCCCTTCTCTGCACGCTTTTCAACCACAAACTATAAGGACCAGGATTCATAATGTTACTACTGTCTTACCTTGTAATATTCAAAATTTTAAAAATCTGCATGAACATCTATCACAACTAAAAGAGGATGGTACTCGTTAGTTAAAAAAGTAAAAATCAAATCGCAAGTAACTTATCAGTTATGACTTTCAATTCTTTAGTTGGCCTGATTTAAAATTGTAAATCATCGTGGCACATTAACACAAAATTACAGTAGTTAAAAAAAAACACACACACACAAGGCATATACTACACTTTTTCCTCCATCGTTTATTTACTTTTGCAAGAGGGTGCAAAACTAAATCATATGAAAGGCCCTGAAGGGTGAAGACCCCCCGGACAGCAAAGTCTTTCTAATAGTTTCCACGAATTTGCATTTTCGCTTCATTTGCAGCTAGGGCACCCTTCGTCTTTCAAAATCAAGTCGTTGTCTGGCTTCTTCTTTTTAATTTCCATCATTTTGCTTTAGGGTGTTCTTTCCTTCTTAACAATTAATACTTCATTTTCCTACAGTTTCTTTCTTCTGAGGAACCACTATCGTGGATCATGGGTGAAGAAGCAACACAATATCACTATAAGTAAAAGAGTAAGAGAGAGAGAGAGAGAGAGCACAAAACCCTATAAATAATTCCAAGGTCCAAATGTATCTAAAACTGAAAACACTTGAGATCTTTTTTCTTTTTTTTTTGGATGCATAACACTCGAGATTTTAAAGAAGCACACAAATCTCTTGTAAAATCAAAATTCCTAAAGTTTAGGATAATGTTAGAATACTTCAGAATTTGCTATACCATCTTTTTCATATGGATTGACCCACTAAAATTTTAAAGCTATTTAATTGAACCATTCCGTCTAGTTAGTGGTTAAAAAACTGGGAACTTATAAAACACCAGCAGCACATTGCAATTAGTGGGGAGCTTTTGTCACTTCGTTAATGAAAAATAGTATGGCAGACTAAATAGGACTTTAGGAAAATTAAGTGAATTTGATGCTATTTGTTGGCAAACTTCTTGGAAACTGAACAAGAATGGACAAAAGAAATGTCTTAAAAAAAGTTAAACACAACTAACGCTCACATTCTTAAATCTTTTGGGCTAGTATTAAAAATACTTTGGTAGGTAACCATGAGATTTTTCCTGTTTTTCCTACTAACTTTAATCACATGCCAAATTAAATGTTGCTTTTTAAAGAACATACCATTGCAGGTGAAAAATACTGCCACAAACTCGATTTGTCAAGTGACAAGATCATTACTTCAGAAAAGGGTATGCTGATTTTTGCCTCTATCTTCCGCACTCTTCAGAAAGAAAAAAAAAGAGCATAATCATTTATATGAGCTGCTATTAACAGCAAAAATATATATATAGAGTCGGTCCCTTTAAGTGGATAAACAAAAAAAAAAGAGTATAATCACTTATTTGTGCTTTATGATTATCCTATTTGTACTAGTGCTCTATTTTTTTTCTTTTTTTACACTTTTCCTGTTTTTTCTTTTGACAATGCCCATTCTTGATAATCCCCAAAAATACTATCCTCTTCCAGTTTGTCTTATTTTTCTCACAGTATTTTTTTTTCTAGTTTCTGGTTGCTTTTAAGAAATAAAGATATTGATTAGAATTTTATTAAGGTCCTTGAAATCACAAATGCACTCAAAAATTTGTGGAGCTTATCAACTTATAAATATTGGTAAGACTAAAAACTGCTTAGACTCTATATACTTAGAAAATAATGGCCAACAATATTAAATTATTAATGTGTACCCCTAAAACACAAAGGTAAAAAAATCACAAGATATCGTAGGTAACTTTTGACTCTCTTTAGTTGGCCTGATTTATCATTGCAAACCCTCATGGCAAATATTAACCCAAAATTACAGTAGTTTAAAATAAAATGCACATTCACACACACAAGGCATATAAATATAAACAATCTTCCCTTCTTTGTTTATTTACTTTTGCACCGTGCAATGGCTGCTCCTTTAGTCCTTTATCCGTTCGAAGAACCCACAATCAATTGAATAACCCTGAAGGGTGAAGACCCCACTGACTAAAAAAGTCTTCCTGATAATTTCTACATTTTTGCATTTTGGCTTCTTTTGTAAGGCAGCTTCGTCTTTCAAACTCAAGTCGCTGTTTGGCTTCTTTTTTTAAATTTCCATCCTTTTGCTTTAGGCCTTGTTTGGATTACTATTTTTCGTCGAAAAATTACGTCGTTTCGTAATCACATTTTCTGTATCTTTTTCCTCACATATATCAAATCGTTACAGTAATTTTTCCATGAAAAATGACGAAAAATGCAATCCAAACCGGGCCTTAGTTTTTTCTTTCCTTTTGGACGATTATGAATTCATTTCCCTCCAATTTCTTTCTTCTGAATTAGTGATTACAATTATATTTTCTAGCATTTCATCCTTTAACTTTTTCACATGCCTTTGACAATTCTTTTGTAGTAATGGTATCAAGATGACAAACACTTACAGAAAAATTGAAGAATATGGTTTTAGTTGTCGTAGAATTCCAATAACTCGAGTAATTGATTTCAAGTTATGACTAGCAACAAATTTCACCGGTGAATTTTAAATATTTAATTAAGGTAACTATTTTGATATAGAAATCTGAAAAAATAAGGTCATAACTCAATCAATTGAACTACTACTTTTTAGCCTATCACTCCAAAATATATTTAGGAAAAGCCAATAAAAGAATTCCTTTCCTTTTTTTAGTTGGGATAGAATATTACTTAGAAAAAATTTTGTACAATTCACTGTAGCATGTTTGTAGTGTAATGTATTTAAGATAAATAAGTAATTCTAAAATATGTTTAAGAGCAATTAAAAAAATAAATATTCTTTTAGAGTCATCACAATGATATGTAACACAAGTGTCCCACAAATTAGCATCATTGCATAAGTAAATCAGTAAAGGACAGATTCACATGCAGAATCAAAGACTTGTAAGTTCAGCCCCACACCTTTTATATTCATAGATCTGAACGCGGTTTCGATTGTTGACCAATAGTTCTGACCTCAGATTATTAAAGTTCATCATACTACGAACCCAGGACCGACTCTAATTTCTTCCTTCTCTGTACAAGGTCAAGGAGCCTCTCTTCCTTTCCTGATATTCTCAAGTTAAAGAAAAAGACTGAAAATGGCAGAAACAGTTCTCTCTTTTGTGTTAGATCAGCTCTCAATTTTTCTGCGTGAAGAGGGCAGCTTATTGGGAGGGCTTCGCCAAGAGGTTCAACTCATCAGCGATGAGTTGGGGCACATGAGAGCTTTCCTGGGAGTGGCAGAAACAAAAGAAGAAGATGCTGATCTCAGGCTCCAAAGAATGGATCAAGCAAGTACGAGAAGCAGCTTATGACACTGAAGATGTTCTTGATGAATTCGTAGCTCACTTTGCTCGCCATCCAGTAACAGGGTTCCGTGGCTCTGTTCGGAGAATTTTCAACTCCATAAAGACTTTGCGAACTCGTCATAAGGTTGCTGTGCAAATACAAAGCATCAAGGCCAGAGTAAAGAATATTTCTGAAGGGCATCAGAGATACCAATTAGAATTCGGTGTTACTACTCGGGTATCTGGGTCTCCTGCTGCTGTTAACAACACAACATGGCGTCATAGCCGGGATGATGCACTTCTTGTGGAAGAAGCTGAATTGGTTGGCATTGACAAGCCCAAACAACAGCTAGTTTCTCAACTGCTCGAGGGAGATGAATCCCAACTCAAAGTGGTTTCTGTGGTTGGTATGGGAGGACTCGGTAAAACTACATTAGTTAAAAAAGTCCATGAAGATTTAGATGTTAGAAGGCATTTCCCAGTTCGTGCTTTGTAACTGTCTCTCAACCATGCAACTTCCTGGAGCTCGCTGAAAGACTTGACTCGGCAGTTACACAATGATTTGAAGAAACCAGTTCCGGAATCGATTGAGGCAAATGACTGCATTTCAGCTGAAACCTATGTGTTAAAGATTTTCCTTCAACAAGCTGGAAGGTATGCAATTGTGTTTGATGATGTATGGGATGTGGAATTTCTGGAATGAGATTAAGATTTGCACTGCCCGAAGAATGGCTATGGCAATCGTGTCATGCTAACAACACGAAAGCCAATGTAGCCTCTGCATCTTGCAACAAATCTCAAGGTTTGTCTACAAAATGGTGCCCCTGTCTTTCGAGGATTCATGGACCCTATTTTGCAACAAGATCTTCAAAGGAAATGGTTGTCCTGCCCATCTAACAAGATGTTGCAAAAGGTATATTGGGGAAATGTCAGGGATTGCCCTTGCGATTCTTGCAATCGCGGGGTTTTTGGCTTTGAAAGACTTGTATATTACAGAGGAATGGGAGACGGTTCGACGCAGCCTAGTGGGGTGAATTAGAAGGCTCTGGTATGCTGGACAGGGTCAGAAAGATACTTTCTCTCAGTTACAATGATCTACCTTGCCATCTTAAGACCTGTTTGTTGTATTTAAGCATTTACCCAGAGGATTATGAAATAGATTGTCATCAGACTTGTTCAATTATGGTCAGCTGAAAGATTTGTAGGAAGAGAGAAGGAATGACTATGCAAGATGTAGGCCTTCAATTACTAAGAGAACTGGTCAATAGGAGCCTAATTCAAGTGACCAAAATTTTTATGAAGGAATCCCCTACTTTTGTCGAATCCATGATCTAGTGGCGAGAAGTTGTTCTTTCCAAGGCAAGGGAACAAAATATGATCGCAATTACTACTGGACAATGCACAAGGTGGTCATCTGAGGAAGGTACGCCGTTTGGTAGTCCATGGTAGCAGCAACAACAGACCGAGCAGCACAGGAAAGCCAATGTTATAGCGTTACCCACCCTTCGATCCTTTATTACGATTGAATCCATGAATCCACTAATATCCAGAGCCTTGTTATCTTGAAGTTTTAAAGAGTAGCAGATTGTTAAAGGTTTTGGATTTGAGTGATGAAAAGACATTGGAGGAAATCCCCAAATGAGGTTTTCAACTTTTATCATCTCAGGCATCTGAACCTATGTAGGACAGGGGTTAAAGCGGTCCCGAATTTCATAGGAAAGCTTCGAAATTTGGAGTATTTGAATTTGCGTGAAACTCAAGTCAAGGAATTACCCATGGAAATCCTGAAGCTAAAAAAGCTTGAGCATCTTATGGTATTAAAAAAAGTTGATGTTTCTGATGACAGTTATGGATATCATGGGTTTAAAGCTCCATCAAAATTGGGAGGGCTTCTTGCACTACAATCATTAACAACCATAGATGCGAGTAGCGGATCCGTAATAGTTAAAGAGATAGGAGCATTGACTCAATTAAGACGATTAGGGATTTCAAATCTGAGAAGAGAAGATGGAAAGGTGCTCTGCTCCTCCCTTGCCACCCTCACTAGTCTTCGGCAACTAAACATTGATTCAATTAGAAATGATGGGGGTGATTATGAGGTAATGGATCTGAATCATCATGATCAACAACAACATTCTCGTTCATCTTCAATGGCTTTTTCATTTCTCCAATCTCTTCGTATGCTAGTATTGCTTGGCCGCTTAGAAAAGATGCCGCAATGGATAGCTCATCTTCAAAGCTTGGCAAGAATAGATTTGCATTGGAGCGGTTTAAGGGATGAGGAGGATCCGCTCGAACCCCTCCACCATTTGCCAAATTTGGTTACTATTCAATTTTGTGGATCTTACCAAGGAGAGGGGTTGTGTTTCAAGACTGGAGGATTCCCGAAGTTAAAGTATTTGTACCTAAAGAAATTAGAAAAGTTAAAATGGCTGAAAGTGGAGGACGGTGCATTACCCAGTTCCACAACTTAGTCTGGATACACTTCCATTGCTAGAGGAGTTACCTTTGGGAATTCAGCACTCAAGGGATCTTCGAAAGCTGTATTTGTCTGAGTTGAGTTCTCAACTGATGGAGAAGCTAGAGAATCTAAATGAAGAGACTGAAGATTATAGAAAAATTGCACACATTTCTGAAGTTGTCATTCAATTGTGGACAGATGAGGGATGGAGACTGCAACGGCTGTGGGGGAAGAAGATGTAAATATTTCTTTCCTAGTGACCTTCCTTCCTATTTCTTTTCATTTTTTTTTTGCACGTTTGTTTGTAACTTCTGAGTTTATAATTTGCTTTATCATTTATCTTATTGTATAAATATTGTATTGCATAATCTTGCTCTATTTTTTTTTTGCTTGTTTATTTTTTTCTTTAATTGATTTAGCAAATAATTTGGAGGTTGCAGGTTAGAAGTGCCTTAGCATCTTGCACACAATTTCAATATACAATAGCCTAAAATTTTGGTACAAAATTTCTAAGTATGACTTAGAAAGCCTTGTTTATACGCTAATAATTTTTCGACTAATAATGGTTGTATCAGTCCTTTATGCTCATCCATCTTTCCTTTTGTGACAAATTTCGAAGGAACATATTAATATTCTCAAGTAAATTATTTTCAATCATGCCCAATTGTTACGTATGAATTAATATTACGTCAAAGATATGACAAATCCATTTATTACAGTCATGAAAACAATTTCTTTTTCTATAATCGAATGTTCACACTATAATGCCCAATCCACCAAGGTTCATTTTTAAACCAAAAATATTGAAGTTGCTACAATTGAGAACTTCTACGTCACACGCTATAATTTCTTCTTGTGTAATACATCACAATTTTGTTTTAGTACTTGCAGTCATATTCATTCCATAGAGGCAATTCGTGCCAGTGATTATTGGTGCAACTGATGGACAAGAAATCTTTGATCTGATGACAAACATATCAAAAGCATATCAAATGATGCTAATAAGAGACTTAGATGTACGGTCTGCCCCTTCCCGCAAACTATGCACAAGGCTACCACTTAAATCACAGTATCACCAAGTAGAAAGCAAATGAATGCTGGTATCAATTACCAAAAGTAAGCTAAATGTTGACGTGCTGCATCTGTGTGTGTGTGTGCAGAACTATCAAAATTACGTATTTACAAGTCATGTAACTTGTAATGATGCCCACAACTATCAAAACTACGTATTTATATCATATCTAACCAAATTCCTTGCATCCTATGCATCATAAGATGCTTTTCCCTGCAAATTCCTAGAAAGTTCAATGCAAAGGTAGGGTGCTTTTCCATGTAACACTTTCCGAGAAAAATTCTATGCAAACAACTCAAAGGGAAGAAAGTCAACCCAACACCAGGAAGGATTCACACGATTCAGATATTGCCGCATCATGGGTCTGATCCATGTGTCTCTATCCTTCAAGTTGACTAAACCAGTCTGTAATTGTTCTTGCGAGGACTCTAGTGTCGTTCAAAGAAATTGTCTTGAGACCTTGAGCAACAGCATCTACAGGCGAGTATATATCTCCCACTTGCCATCTAGGTTCCTGATCGTCCAACAAAACAAATTTCAGCATAAATGGAGAATAAAAAGAAGAAATTTAGTTAAGAGAACAATTGTTAACCATGTCATTGTTCTGATTACCATGCCACTTTCCAATTTTTTATCAAAAGTAACTTAAAGATCATGCTAAGTAATACATACACAGTAGCATAAGATACAAGGTGCAGCGCAACATGTCAGCATAAATTCCCAGAAAGCGAAGGTCTAAAGATTATGATACAGGAGGAGCACAAAGTTACTGCAGCATACCTGTATGCAAGGTGTAATATGAGTTCCATTCAATATTATTTTCTGTAGTTTTCCGCCAATAGATTCCACTCGAGGCTTCAGTGTCTCTTCAAGAATATCAGTCTCATCAATTGCATCAACATTGAACTTGACCTGAAAAAGAATCAGATAGACTAAAAAGTGAACATTGAAGCTGGAGCAATTCAATCAATTCTTGTACTTGAATAACATGCTCAAACCAGTAATGTATGCTGAACACTGTATGACTTCTGGAAACAGTCGAGATTCTCAGAGGGTGTCGGCCTGAACTCTGAAATTCCTTCAGCAAGCTGAAGTAACATCCATTTGAGGCAGATTGAGGATTAGAGAATGACCAGAAGACAGAAACAGCAACAAAGCCATTTCACCATTTGACAGATAAATGATGGAGATATAGACACGTTCAGCCACAAAGGTAGCAGGATTTGTTTTCCAGGTTGGATAGGCATCATGATGTAAGTGGGATGTCACCTGATTAAAAACAGCTGGCAACTGATCAACAAACTTGTTGACTGAAACTGCCACTTCCGGATCGTAATTTGGAATCATGGTTCCAGCAGTATCAAGTAGTCCTTTCCATGCATCTGCTGTATATTAGTATCAATGAAAGGAGAAGGCATTAGAATTAGAAAGACAACATAAGCAATTATTCAACTCATCAGCTATATGTCTTCAATCAAATGAAGCATTGTATCATACCTATGAAAGAAATCCAAATTTGATGTTAAAACCATTACTAGGATATTTTCATTACTACTTGAAGGCTTGCCTTGGTTTACAGATATACCTTATATTCGGTAATTGTGAAACTTGGGGAGGATTTAATAAAAGTTTCAAAAATAATAATTTCAAGGTCTTGAATTGATTCCTGTTTCTTGTAAATCATAAAAAATGAAAGGACAAGTTAATTATATGTCACTTTTGTGCTCTATTGGTTGTTCAGGAAAAATAAAGTACATGAAACATAGCCTGCCATAGTTTGCAGGTAAATATCTCTGTATTCCCGAAGACACTAAAAACAATATTCTACTCCCTGAACACAACATAGAAGAACGATGTTTTAGATGATCTGAAGCCTGACATCAAAACACTTCATGCATTAAGTTTCTCTTCTTGATAAAGCCCAGTTTTCAAGCATCAATCTGCATCACAGTGTTATAAAAGCTTTATGCATGATTAGCTTGATCAAGGATTAAATGAATACACTACTTGCTTCAGTGTCCATCACACTCATATCTTCAGGAATAAATGAGAAACAACATTATGTGGGTTATGCGAGGAGGACTCGTAGATTACAGCCTAGCATGTGCAGACTCCCAATCTCCCCCCCTTCCCCCCCCCAACACAGTCAGAGAGGGGGGGTGTGGGAAGCTTCTATGGTTCAGGAAAATAATTGGATTGCGATTTTCTGCAAAAAAATTTTTTACATTTTCCGTGAACACATTTCCAATCACCTTTTTACCTCACATACATCAAATCGCTACAGTACATTTTCCTACAAAAATTCCTAAAAATAGCAATCCAAACAGGGCAACACAAGGAATTAACTGTTAGTAAACATTTGCAAAATTAAGAAAAAGAAACCAAATGCAAGAGTACAAATTCAAATATAGCTAATGATTCATTTTCTTTTCCTTTTATTTAGTTTTGTACAAACCAAAAAAATTACTTTTTGTTGTTACTGCTACACTTGCTATCTACAATGAAAATGCACATATTAACATTTGAAAGTTGCAATGAAGTACACTCTCTGCAAATGTCAAATAACGTCTCTTTTTTTTTAGTGTATGTGGGAGGGCTCGAATCCAGAATTTCTCACTTACTCTCCCTCTCCTTGAACCACCCAACCCATCCCTCCACCTCCCCCTCCCCGTCCCTCCAAAAATCAAATAATGTCTCATTTTCCGTTTAATGCAGATAGTGTTGTGGCCTCTTTCAAAGCATTAAAATGGAATCAAGACTAAAGAGCACTTGTATGCCTGGGTAATCTTGCGTATGTTTCAAGGCCACAGAAAATAACATTTGCAAGAAGATTCTCTTTTAGCATATCTATAAGGAAATCAAGGGTAGAGACACTTCAACAAACTATAGTTCCAAATAATTGGTCTTCAGGAACCCAAATTGTTGCACAGGACAGGGAATTAGTATAAGATTAAATCAAACTGGTGGTACCTATTCAAATTTTGTCCAATACGGTAGAGGTACTCATCCTCCATTACATTAACAGAAGGTTTGTTTTCCGAATAGAAGAGAAAATGAAAAAGGCAAATAAACATTGTCAAGAATGTCACAACATTCACATGAATTACTCAATTAAGTGCAGATAGAAAACTACACAACCATGTTGACTGCAGATTGTCGATTTGTGGATAATAAAGTTGGTACCTACAACTAGAAGCTTTGATTTGGCTACAAATTCATGACATCCACACATTAGTAGCTCCACAAGTATTTGTGTCCACCCAATTTGTAGGATACAATTTCTACAGCATGCCTTGCTAGTTTCCGAAAAGCCCAAGACTTACCCCTCATTCTAGTGCTATCTATGACCATCACTAGAGCTTTTCTATATAAACCACCTTATAGGTAACCAGTTGTCCGCTCTGTTGTTTAACACCCTTATACAGAACTTAACCCTAAAAAGTTAGACTAACTCAGAAAATAGTACTAAACTATTACTGCAATTTACAATAGAGAAATAAAACAGAAACAGGAACATTCCCTACCACCCCATCCCTTCTCGCAGTCCACCAATACTCATCAGTCTACAACACAAATTCCTCCACCTAACCCAAACTACAAGTTAGATCATGGGAAGGTGAGAGCAAAAATGACCTTCAAGAGTCCAAACAAAGCCATGCTGTTTCTCATCAAAGCTAATGTCAATGGTGATTATATTAACAACAGAGGAATTGATTTGGCAATTTCTCAGCAGCCTGCTTTTGTAAAGAGCATACAACTAATCATGGGATTCAAAAGATTTCTATTAGACTAATGCAGCATTGATGTATAAGTAGATAAAGCAACATAACTAATGATGTTTAATTTTAAAGAAGTATTAAGAAAATTAAGAAACCTTTCGCTGTGATCAACCTGAGGCATTTCGAGTGAATGAATATACTGGAGATGCTTCCATTATTGGAAGTACTTGACTGACAAGAGGTCCTAACTGCATCATAGCATAATTCAACTTAAAAAATGAGGAATGTTACAAAAGCAATATTAGTTCTTTGAGAGGCAGTAGACAAAAAATTTGTCACGGATTCTAAAGCAAGGGCTGAGAAAACTACAGCCCTACCAATTGAACGAGTATAGTAACAACTCATATAGGCATATTTACAATCAACTCCGCCTTGGTATATAAGATTTAAAATGAAATTAAGGTTTAAAAACAAATGACAAAATTGATCCACCAAAGCTCAAGGTATAATATTTATGCAATATCAAAATATAAATTAAACAAACTAAACAAATGTTTAGATCCAACTTTCCATATAATCCTCAATGTTAATTGGCTCTAGTTAAGCCATCACCAAGATCAAGGATATGTTAACTATACTGTTGTTTACGTCGATTCCCTTTCATACTGAACTAATTTGTATTCTTGAATGAACAGAAGACTGATATGACTTCACCCTTTGGATGAATAATAATTGGTGAACAGTTCAGTATAAGGACAAAATTACAACAATCACAAACGAACAAAAGTGTGTTAGTTGCTCTAAAAGCCATCAGCAAGCAGAAGCATAGGTGCTAAAACTCGAAGCAGAAAGATCTAGAAATGAAGTGTAAAGTGAGTAACATGTACAGACATACCATTTCCACAAATATATGCAATCGCTGTGGACACTCTTTTAATTATAAACTGCATATTACACTTTCTACTTCACATTTTTTTACTTTTTTTTCTTTTCCCTTTATTTTCCGAGTTGCTACCTTCAGTTATCATTTGTCCTGTTTCAATTATAAGTTTACCCATTTTCTTGGTCCCTGTAATGTTACCAATTATTTCCTTTCCAAAAAAATCTTCACTTTATGTCAACTTCATGGCATAGCTGAAGCAATATATGTTACTTACAATCCACCCATTATATGAGCATATACTGTCTGAAATATTATAAAAAATTTTCTTTGTTAGCTAACAGTCATAAGACAATGTTGATGTGATGGCACCTTTATAGTGCTTTATGCATTAGCTTTTTCATGTTTGTGTTTAACATTTTACATCTTATACATATTCCAATGTAAAGGGAATAGCATGACAATTATGGAGATTTTGAGGATGATAGGCATGTGACCTGACACAACAGGTCATGTATACATCTTCAACAACTAAGATGTTATTATCCATAGGATTAATGGAGGATTAGTAGAAATTCCACTTGAAAAAGGTAGTAAACTCATGCCATGGCATGATAATGAAAGCAATCTTAGTAGCTAAAGAGACCTTCATCCACCAAGTACGCTCTCAGAAATGGCATCAGCTGGATACATGTCAAATATCTACAGGACATGACTTTTATATCACTGATGGGGGTAGGTCTTAGAGTGCAACGCTTCACTAGCATCTACACTCACACAACGTAGAGTTCCCTGTTCATGAACTCAGACAAACTACATCAGCCAGTTGCATCACTATGATAGATCCTCAATAGAAACCACGATTCTTTTAAATTTACCCTATATATTGGTTTGAAAATTCAGAGAGGCAATGAAAGAATAGGCTGTTTGCCTGGTGAAATTTGAGCACAAATTAGATTTAAGAAGTAGAGGTTACATAGAGATTAGCAGAGGTAAAGGGCTAAAGAAAGGAAGGAAGGAAAGATGACTACTAAGACTTCACAGGTAAGAGCCTAAGAGGGGTTTCATTCTGAAACTTTCTTGATTCAAACTCACTCTCATTTACAAAAACTAATGCAAGCTATTCAAAGAGCCTAACACAGCAACCTAAAAGCTTTCTCTTCTACAAAAAAAATAGCCATTCAAAAGTAGAGTCAATAACAATTGTCGTCCACTACAATAGTAGCTATGTTGGATGACCATTGAACTCCCAACCATGGGTGTTATTTGAAAGTCCATCCATGCCGGCCCATTGGACTTCCAATCATGCTTTACCCTTAGACATCCACTACTAGTTTCAAGTACAGTATCATTATCAGGCAGCCAACTACTTACCAACAAATGTTGCAGCAACAAACTCAACAGTTGCACACTGAAAATTGGCAAACGAACCACAATCTGAATCTTAAATCAATTCCAGAGCTAAAGATTGTGAAACTGAAGTTTTTTTTTCCCTTCGATATATTGATGTCTTTCATGTCCTGCGTCACACTAGCTAAGCCGTGGCTACAATTATTTGATCTACCCTAGAGCACCATTACCTGCTTGGCATGGTATGCAGCAGCTCTTATGTCACATGGTCGGAACTAAGACGGAAACAAAATGCCCTATATACAAATCGAAAAGGATGATTCTACAAACTACTCTTATTATCCATAATAAAAATGATATATATGAAAGAATACCCAAATCTAACCAAATTTGTCAGATACCACTGAAACGAATCAATTTGCAGGATTCAACTAGGGTGCAGGTGCAACACCAACTTCCACACTCACGAGTTGCTGCCATCCTATACATGAACTCATACAGACTATTTCAGCAAGTGGCATAACACAGATGCATCCTGACTCACTAAACATTATTTTGAACTACTCAATCTATCCGTAGAAGTCCATTCCCAGCTTCACATATTTACATAACAGCTCTAAAGTCATTATGAGCCAGCCAGGAAGAATTGTAATCCCCAAAGGTTTTTGGGCTCTTGAAGGGTGGCCTCCAAGAGTTCATGACCACAACTGTATAAGAAAAGGAAATCCCCATCCAAGTTCCTTGGAAGCCAGTAAAAGCCAGAACTAGGAAAATGAAAGAAACTAAAGCATAAACTGCAAATTTTTCCTTCCCCAAGAGCATTGCATGAATAGCCCAAGTTATGGCAGTTAGAGATGAAGGGGGTAAAAAGGGTAATTTTCTTTCTTTCTTTTTTTGGACGAAGGAATAAGGGTAAGTAGAAAGCCCTTTAGCATTGAAATAAATAAAACATAGCAAACATCCAATTTAATAAAAATTTATTGCTCAACTTCAACAGCAAAAAAGGTTAAAAACCACCTTTTTTTTATTTTTGGATAGTCAGGATAACAGCTAAGACCCTTAAATTAGTATTGGAATAGAATTACCTGCTCAAAGTATGGTACTGCCTCTGACGCTGGCCTGTTGTTGTATGATATTATTGCATTTGCCTTCATTGAGAGACAAGTGTTACCTTCATTAAGTCAAAAAGTACTAAACACTGAACTAAGGTGAATTTTCACACATTAAAGCTGCAAAAGCATAACTTTTTAGTTATATTTTTCTTATCTTAATTAAGTTCAATTTTGGTTAAGCGGTTATGAAACTTTGGAAGAAAGAAGCAACCTTGGGTATCTTCTGACAAAAATAACTTCCAATAAGCACTTGTAGAAGTGCACCATTACTGCAATTATAGTTAAAACAAACAATGTCAAAGATAGTATCGTGATAAGAATGAAATAAAAGTTAGATAAATTAGATAGCATTTTAGGCATGGTTATCTATAATGAAGTCTCTCATTGGAATGAAACTTAAGAGTACTAGCAAGGTTTTTAACCCTGAAGTATTCTTCATCACCCTCACCATTTCAAAGTAAACGTTCCCAGCATTTTGTTAATCCAATCAGTCACAAGTTCCTCCAATCTATCCAAGCTTAACTCGATCATCTTACATTCAAAAAACAGTTCATTGGACAACTATCCCATGTTCAGCTCCAATACAAACAGCTTTACTGAACCTCTAGTATGATAAAATGAATGTTGCTATGAAGGTTAGGAGCTCCAATACACATTGATGTAAAGATTCCTCAAGAAAAAAAAAGACATGCCTAACATCCTCAGGACAAAGTATATCATTGAGCATACAAACTAACATTAGACAACACAATTAAGGCTTTATGAAGCTTAATTTGTGATCATTAATGCTCAATTAACCTCCACTCACCTATGGCCAACTGAGTAAAGTGGAAGATCAACAATATCATCAGGTGAAAGGTCATATTCTAGCAATCCAGACCCCAAAATCAAATCAAAGCCAGCATGAAACCTCTCATAAATCTCCCTAGTAACCTTTTCATGATCAAACGTCACATTATATGGCACCGAGATAATGAAATAGCCTTCATTTGCCAGTTGCTCAAGCAAATAGCTGCCATCACAACAAAAACAACTAATCAAACAAAACAGATCATAAGACTTTATTAGCATTTTAGTTGACAGTAGAAAAAATTGAATTGACAACCCTCTGTTCTGTAGTAAACGTCACAGTTTGAATTTCAATCAAGTAGACCTTGTTTTTCCAGAGCAATGTTTCTTTCTTCTTTTCCCAAGTTAAAAAAAAAAAAAATTACTTCAACCACAGAAAAAAATCTTCCAAAAAAAAAATTAACACTACAAGCAAATTTATTTTAGTTTCTGTGTTTCAAGAATTAACTCAAGGATCAATCTAATATAGTGTGTTAAAACTATAGTTGGACAAGCAAGTAGCCACATATATTAATCTAGAAATTAAATTAAAATGTTCCATCCCAGAAATCTAACAGCACTTCATCAAAATAGCAAAAAAAAAAAAAATACATGAAAATTATCAACTATAATAGTCAAGTTTGAAACAGAGATATTAACGACAGGCTGATATACATAAGTAAATTGCTGATTGACCTGTAAGCAACTTCAGGGACAGCTCCAACAAAAGCACCTCCCAAAAATTTAATAATGGCTTTGGGTTTTCTCCCTCTTGGAGGAGGAATGACCAAACAAGACTCAAGCCTGCGGTAAATTCTACCATTATGATTCACAAAAGAAGTGTTCTTGAAGCTATTGGTTTTAACCATTTCCATTTGGATCCGGCAAATTGTCATTTTTGAGGGTCTTTTGCAATTCTCAGTGGGGAAAACCCCTCTGGAGAGATGATTGAGAAAAGGGCTTTCTTTAAATTTGTTGATTCTTGGAAAGTTGTTGAGAACAGAAGTGGTGCTCGCCACTGCGGCCATGGCCGGCCTTCTTCCCTCAGTGCTTCTAGTTGGGAGTCGGGAGGGGAAATTTGGAGCTAAAAATGTGAAGCGCGGGAGGCAGTACGTGGCATTGTAATTGCGCCTCCTTTGTGTTAGATTACGAGTCTCCGTTTTAGTGGATTTTGTGCATTTGTTTGGTGATAATTGAGTAATTGTCTAATTTCTCCTTTATTTTTGCCTTACATGCAATTTGTGTCTTTGAGTCATTTTTTTTTTGTCAAAAAATCATTTGTATTTTTTGGCAAACCCCATATACGGGATGGGATGCCAGCCCTCCATCTTGTATTGGTGTAGTAATCATTTATGTAAACATGTACAATTAAGAGACTACTGGTTGTAAAATTTAGATGTATCTCTATTTTAAAGTGCTCGGAAACTATATTTCGCATTTAAGATTGAGTAAATTATCTTTTATCCCCTATGGTTTGATACTTTACCATAGAAATGGCAATATGAATAAATGGTTTATAATTGGTTTTGACTTAATGGATGGTGGATGAAATTTATCCAATCCATTTAGATCTATTTAATAAATTGATCTAAATGGATTAAATAAAAACTAAATATTCATTTATAATCCATTTAAATATTTAGGTCTCATTAAGTTCAAAATGACAGCAAAAAAAATACTAGTTAGAGGAAAGAATTGAGATAACACTAACCATTTAGTCTAGAAATTCCAATCGCTTCACCAACAAGTCCAAATTTGAAATTTTGAATGGACCAGCATGGAATACTTGACTTTATGCATGGAATACTTGACTTTATGCAAGACAAATATAGGATTCAACGTTCTCAGGGGAATTTCATCAAGCACTTCATAAACATAATAAGCATGGTGCTAGTAACAACGCCCTCATGAATAGCTAAACATAATAAGCATAGTGCTAGTTTCTACTTATCTAATACTACCATCGTTCACCTTAAAACGTCCCAGAAACATAGAAATAAAGAATGTAGCACTCCAGTAGCGGAGGAGGGTACTTTGGTACCAGACCTACACACAGAAGCATGTTTATAATAACGGCCAAGCTTCAGCGAAAGCAGCAATACTTAAAGATGAGTCAGTCACAACATTTCAAAGCCACTGGAAGACGTACTCTGTCTGTAAGTGGTGTTTTCTTTCAATAAAGAGTTACTCCAAAAAGGTAAAGAAGCATTTTGATTTTTGACGGACGAGACTTGCACTTTAGATTAGTCTGTCAATGTTGAGAATCCCCACTTTCATATATTTCTTGCTTGCAAGTTTTGACTGCGATACGCTACTTTTATTTGGTTTTTAATAAATGGATACATGTGATTTTTGTGGATAATCCCTATAAATCCATTTAATTTAATGATTTTATTTTGGTCAATTATTTAAAACCAATATTATAAATGGATAATCCAAATCCATTTAATTATAGATTATATGGATGGATAAATGGATCTCAATCCAAATTGCCACCTCTACTTTACCATATAAGCCCTCTATAGTCTAAAAATCTATATATAACCCCTTCATGGTTTGGATTAAAATATCACTGTTAGTTTTTCCATTAAAACTAATGATCAATAGTAAAAAGTCAAAATCAAACTAATAAATTAACAAATCTGTGCTTTTATTAGTTCTTTTTTTCCCTCCAAATGTAAAAAGAAGAAATTGAAATAAAAACTAGAAAACACCATTAAAATTTTAGTTTAAAAACCTATAATGATATTTGTCGTAAAAAATTTTGGTATTTTTGTTTCTTATTTATTTGTTTTATATTTTGCTTCCATTTGTTTGTTTCTTATTTATTTATTTTCATTTCCCTTCCATTTGTTTTGTAATTGGAGAAAGTTAAGATTTTGTATGCTAAATTATAGGTTTTCAAAATAATCTCTTCTCTTCCCAAAAAAAAAGAGAGAGAAAGAAAGAAAAAGAAAAAAAAAAGTAATGAAAGGGTGAATTTGTCAATTTATTAGTTTGATTTTGACTTTTTACTATTAACCGTTAGTTTTAAGCGAAAAACTAACGACCACACTTTAACCCAAATCATAAGAGAGTTATATAGGTTTTTAAACTATAGAAGCTTATGTAGTAAAGCATCAAACCATAGAGGGTGAAAGGTAATCAACCCTTTAAGATTTGGTTTAGTAATGGTAAATCTTGTCAAAAAGTTGCTAACATGATCGAGTTTTTTTTTTTGGTCTAAAGTCATTCGTATTGTATCATTGTAATAATCATTTATATAAGCACGTACACTTAAGGAACCACTAATGTAGAATTTAGACGTGTCTCTATTTTAAGGCACATAAAAAACTATATTTCGTACGTAGGATTTTGGTTTAGTTGAATGGTAGATTTTGTCAAACAATTGCTAACATGATTTTCCTATTTCTTTACATAAAAAGAAAACTACACTTACAAAAATAGTTTTGCAACTTCCTACCATCTACAATTTTTTGGTTGATCTTATCTACTACTTCTGAGAGCCAATACTAATTATTGCCAGCATCATTGTCTCTAGTATGGCTAAAGCATCAGCAATTTTGGCCTCACACAATCTTCGATTGGTAATACCCAAGTGAATTTGAGGATTCCCAATCCATCTCTTAATCTAATTCACAAACCAACTATACTTCTGATAGTCTATGTCTTTAACAGTCAAAATCTTCATTATTTGCTGTTCACTTGAAGAATTAGCACAAGCTACTTGTACGTTGCTAGGATTGCTTCTTCTGTGGTACTCCCTTGCCTGTTCACCTTTAGGAACCCCATCCCCCCCCCCAACCCATTCTTCTGTGGCTTTCTTGGAAATCCAGAATCCAGTTTGCTCATTATCATTGAAGCAACTTTCGTTCCTACCTTCGTGCATTGGCCACAGTTAGGCCTGCTGACGACTCGAGCTGCTCGCGAGCAGCTCGCGAGCAGCTCGAGTCAAAGCTCGGCTCGAGCTCGGTCAACACGAGCTCGAGCCGAGCTCGAGCCGATCGACAAGACAATCGAGCCGATCTCGATCCTTCGTTTCCTAGGCTCGAAAGCTCGACGAGCTGCTCGTTAGGCTCGAGTCAGTGTGAAATTACAAACATAACCCTGCATCAATTAAAATTTACAACTTCCTCTATTAGGTCAGGTAACCTAATTTTCCTAATAATCTTCCTTCGTT
>JACYVW010000253.1:0-40645 GCA_023065735.1 Coffea humblotiana | reverse complement strand
TTAAGGCAAACATGGATGTTAGTTTGGAATTTAATGATATAAAGGAGGTGAGATTTCAAAATTTTGTGCCTCACATTGAGGATACTCTAAAGAAATACGAGAAAGACACTTGCTTTGATAGTCAAAGCTCACAAGTATCATTTGACGGTTAAATGGGGCGTTATTGTTATGGGACATTCGCCCCAAGGATCGAGGCAAACGCCAGGCCGTTTGGACAAGTTTTTTTTTTTTGAGGCGTAAAAAATATATACATTTGAAATCCTAGTACTTTTTCCCATTTTTTAAAGTTCCAACAAAAATCTAAACTGGATTTTCCCTTCACTTGCTTAAAGAAGTTGAGACCCTTAAACTCAACTTGCAATTTCTGAAAACTTTTCTTATATTAGCCTATAAATTTAAGTTGGCAAACATAAATGTTAGTTTGGAATTTGATAATAAAAAGGATGTGAAATTTCAAAACTTTGTCCCTCACATTGAGGATGCTCTAAAGAAAAAGACACTTGCTTTGATAGTTGAAACCTCACAAGTATCATTTGCTAGTTTTAGAAAAGAGCTTTCGCAACCATGATCATTAGTTTGCGGGATGATAATAAAGTTTTTTATGCAAATAATCATCGAAGTTTACTGTGGTTTATTGAGTTTCTGTTGATGGGATGTCATTAGTTACACAAGCAGGTTTTTTTTAATCACATAAGGTTATAATTTTTCTTTATTTTTTGGGTATTTTAATATTATATATACACACATGTATATATATATATATATATATATATATATATGTATTTTTATATTTTAAAATATTAAAAATAAAAAGAACGTCTCTGCCACGGTTTTCGCCTTTTAAAACACTTTCTAGGCTAAACGACACCGATTGGAGTTGGAAAACTTTGATGACGTAATTTGCACAGGGCAGAGCAAGCGTTCCTTCCTCCAATGCACTTTAACTCAACCCTTGCCAACTACCGAACACCATCATCACCTTCTCCACCACTCTTAGCTAGTCCCCTTCCCTCCAACAAATCCCACCCCGAACCTCGCTGGCCCGGTTGTCACCACCCGTTCTTTCTTTAGTTATGCCGAGTCCTTGATTCTTTATATTTACTTCGCTTCCTCCTCCTTTCTCCATCCTCCTCACTCAGAGGACACACAAACACATCTGCAAATTATATCCGCCAGATATTTCAACTTCAACCAACCACTGACAAGTTTGTAGGAGTATTTTATTGCTATAAGCCAAATCGACTTTCCCATCCCAAAACTGACTACGAGATGGCAATATATATTTTTATTTTGGACAAATCTCTTTGACGTAAGATCATCGATTTAATTTTAATTCCTTTAATTTAAAAATGTATTCCAAAATTAATAGGGGATGTTCAAACATCTAAGGGTGTGTTTGAATTGTAATTTTTCAAAAAAAAATTGTTACGTTAATATATTTTTTAATTATCTTTTTATCTCACGTATATCATATCGTTACAATAATTTTTTTCAAAAAATCTAGAAAAATGTAATTCAAACAAGACCTAACTTATCGTGAGGATAATACTAATTAAAGTGGGCTTACCCCAAAGAAAAATATTAAAGTGGGCTTTGGAGGACAAAGAAGATAAGGAAAAAAAAAAGGAAGAATTCTTAAGCCTGATGATGAGGAGGAGGAGATGAGAGTGGTAGGTTGTTGAAGCCTTGTGAATTGTGGTTGAAACTGAAAGTGAGGAAAGGAGGAGTTGAGACTTCAGACATGGCGGAGAGGAGAGAGGAAGCACAGCGATAGTCGTAACACGGCTCCTTGAAGATTAGACAGAGAGTTAAAACAAAATTGATTTAAATTTTTTTTATCGTTACAATAAATCCTATTTTATATTGAAGGAGAGGGATAAATCTAAAGAGTTTCATAAAAAATCCGGGGAAAAAGGTGAGAGAAAAATGCAAGTCATGGAATTTGATGCAAATTAATTGGTTCAAAATTGATTTAATTAGGCAAAGACAATTTTTTTTTGGCATCTTCGACAGAGAGCAGCAGCTTCAGAAATGTAGTGTTTCACGGAATTAATGTTCCAAGGATCATTTTTGGCATCACGACAAACAGCAGCTGCCAGAATTTAGTGTTTCAGGGGATGTTTATGGGCATTCGTTCAGAGATAATAAAGTCCTAGTGACTGATTCAGATTCTGATTCATATTCACGGAGGGGACAGCTATAAAGCTTGTGAAGTCAGTTTTCATGCACAGGAACGTACGTGCGTGGCAGCTAATTCCATTATTGTCCGGGGAGTGTTGCTTCTATGGTGGAAAGTCGGATCAACTCTGCACCGTAGGCATCTTTATCTATTTGTTTGGGGCCCAAAGGTAACCGCCAAAGTTTATATTACCTAAAGTAGTGGACAACATTTGGCAAAAGAATTTTTTGGATGTTTATCTAAAATTTTATTGTACTTTACTATAAAAGTTTTTTAAAAAATTTTTGAAATGCGTATATTTTTGAATATTTTAAAGCGTATAGTTTAAAATTTTTGAAAATTTTTTAAAAATTACTGTAACTAAAGTTTTTAAAAAACTTGTAGCAGACAAACTTGGCAAAAAACTTGCCTTCCAAACAAGATATAAATTGGTTGGTATAGATGCTAACTTTTTTAAACTTGATATTATTTTTTTTTTCGAAAACGTTAGATGGTATTTTATATAAACTGAACTTTACAATATTTGAGCAACGGCTCAAGCAACTTTATAAAGTGTACCATGACACTTAAGGAGTAACAAAAGTTATCTCCTCATCCATGCATATGCTTAGAGCATAAGGCTAAATTGATTACACTGAGTCATACTACTACTAGTCCTTACAGCAAAGGAGCACATTTGAAACAGTTTAGCTAGAGCAATTATGTCTTCCACTAACGTGACCATGTTTGGATTATCTCCTGTCCTAGAATTTAACAAGGCTGTGAGATGTTTGTTTGGCAATTATGACTTTAATCCTCTGCCATCTCAGCTGACTTGCTTTCATTAGTGCCAACCTCACTGCTATAGCTTCATCTTGAATGTCCACTAATGAGCTTCTGTCCGTTAGTGCCCATTCAGCTGTGATTCCACCTCCATTCTGTTTAGCTACGATGCCTATTCCTAGTTTGTGGCCCTCTTCTTCTTTCTTAGTGACAATTTGGACTTCTATTAAATCACTATCTTCCATTCCTTCATTCTCCAATCTTGTGTTAGCTTCAGCTGTTTCTGATGTGCTTCTGTCTTCCTTTCCTTTCCCAGCATCCTCAAACTCTATCCACTCTGTGCTACCTTTCTGTACAACTTTTACTTATTCTTTGTCCTTCCCTTCAAACTCCAGCTCATTCCTGTCCCTCCATAATTGCCCAAGTATGTTTGCTATTAGAGCTATATGCTGCTTCCCATCGTACCTACTCCTGGCTTGCACTAATGTTGCCCACCACTATTTAAAGCATCCTGTTAGGCTCTGGATACCATCCCATTGCACAGGAGCTATTTTCCATACTTTCTAGGCCTGAGAGCAGTGGAACAGGATATGTTCCACAGTTTCCACTTTGTCTCCACACCTTGAGCAAAAAGGTGACCCCTGTTTTGTTCTCCTGAATATTGTCTCCCTAGCTGTTAGGGTGTTGGTGATACATCTCCAAATGAACAATTTGATCTTGTGTTTGATGTTCAACCCCTAGAGGGTCTTTCACATTTGAGTGTTAGAATCATCATAGCTGGATCCAGGATCCCCTTTAGCCTCCAGTTCCTTACTTCTATCTTCCTTGAGCAAAGCTTGATAGCAAGACTTCACTGAGTATTCCCCATGTTTACTATGAATCCAAAAGTCTTTATCCCCAATCTCTGATAAACTGATAGGTATCTTCAGTATATTCTCAGCATCTTCTTTGTTAAATATCCTGAAGATTGCATTTTTGTTCCATCTGAAGTTGGTGATCAGCTCTTCCACTCTTTGCTCCTCCCAATTGTTTGGTTTTCTTGATGTTGGCCTCCCATTCAGATTATTTGGAATCCATTGGTCCATCCAGATTTTGATACTCTTTCCTGATCCAACTCTCTTCATTATACCTCTCTTCACTACATCTCTCGCAGACATAATACTTTGCTAGAACCAGGATGAGTTTTTGGGGGACTCACAGTGTAGTATGGATTTCTTGGGGTAATATTTAGCCTTCAACATTCTGCTAATCAGCAGATTTGGGTATCTTATCAGCCTCCAGATTCGTTTTCCTAGTAGTGCTTTGTTGAAACATAGCAGATTCCTGAATCCCAGTCCTCCATCAATTTTTGCCTTCATCATTTTTGTCCAGGAACACCAGTACACCTTATCTTTCCCTTCTGATTCACCCCACCAGTATTTAGCCATCAGACCTGTGATTTCCTTACATAACTTAGTTGGTAGTTTGAAGCATGACATAGTGTAAGTTGGCATGGCCATAGTAACTGCTTTCAACATCACCTCCTTGCCTACTGCACTTAAGAGTTTGTTCTTCCAACTGTTTAGTCTGGCTTTGATGCTGTCCTTTATGAAACCGAATACCTGCCCTTTTGTTCTGGTGATCACCATAGGGAGGCCTAGATATTTGCCTTGGTTCACTACTCTTACCCCTACTACTGGTTCACAAGTTTCCTCCTTATCCTTTTCCTTGGTATTCTTACTAAAACAGATGGATGATTTCTCCAAATTAATCACCTGACCAGATCCTCTCTCATATTGCATCAAAATGTCCTTTAACTTTCTTGCTTCTTCCCTCACAGCTTTACAGAAGATAAGTGTGTCATCAACAAAGAACAGGTGGGTAGTTGCTGGTCCTTGTTTGCTAATCTTTAGACCACTTAATAGTCTTTGACCTTCTGCTTTCCTCAGTAAATTTGATAATCCTTCAGAGCACAGCAAAAAGAGGTAAGGTGACAGAGGGTCACCTTGCCTGATGCCTCTTGATGGGACCACATATTCTTTAGTTTCATCATTGATGGTAAATGAGTAAGAAACTGAGTTCAGACAGCTCATTATCCACTCAATCCACACCTGATTGAAGCCTAATTTTTTCATCATAGTTTTCAAATATCCCCACTCAACCCTGCGTAAGCTTTGGACATGTCCAGTTTTATGGCAGTAAAACCCTCCTTACCTTGTCTCTTGTTTTTCAGAAAGTGTAGGCATTCATGGGAGATAATAATGTTGTCCAGGATCTGTCTATTTGGGATGAAAGTTGATTGATTTTTGCTGATGCAAAGTTCAGCGACCGGTTTAAGTTTGTTGGCTAGGATCTTGGAGATGGCTTTGTACAAAACATTACACAGGCTTATAGGCCTGTAATGTTTCATGTCAGTGGGTACCTCCACTTTAGGGATGAGAGAAATTATGGTATGGTTCAGAGATTTGAGCATACGACCAGAGTGAAAGAAAGTTTTGACTGCTTTTACCACCTCCTCTTTAATGGTAGACCAGTATTTTTGAAAGAAAAAGGGTGTCATCCCATCAGGCCCTGGGGCCTTGTTAGAATTCATAAAGAAAAAAGCTACCTTAATTTCAATTTCCTCCACAGGTCTAGTAAGATTCCTATTTATCTAGTCAGTAATGGTTCTAGAAATGCCATCCAGCATATCATCCAGACAATCTGTCCTAGAAGATTTAAAAAGCTGCCTATAGTATGCTGCTATCTCTTGTGCTATCTCCTTCTTATTAGTGGTCCATGAACCATCCTCTCTCTGCAAGCTTCCAATCTTATTCCTTTTCCTTCTCCCTTTAACCACCTCATGAAAATATTTAGTGTTCTTGTCCCCTTCCTGCAACCAACTCAGTCTAGCTTTTTGGCTCCAGTATTGCTCCTCCTCTTTGTAGGCCACTACTAGCTTGTTCTTCAAAACTGCTACTCTACCCTTTCTTCCCTCCACCTCTGAACTTTTCTCACTGAGGAGTTGTTGCTTAAGGTGTTGAATCCGTTTCCTAGTGTTCTCAACAAAGCCATTCCTCCACTTTAATAAGGCTACTCTGCAGCTCCTGATCTTCCTAACTACTCTAAACATCCAAGATCCCCTTATTTCCTCCTCCCAGGCTTTCTTAATAACCTCTCCAATACCTTCTCTTTGAGTCCATCTTTTATCAAAGAAGAATTTCTTCTTCTTCCTCCTGTCCCCAGGCCTAGTGTCCAGAACTAACATACTGTGATCAGAAGCTAGGTTGTCTATATTAGTGCACTTAGGATGTTCAAACATATTATTCCACCCCCCACTGCAAAGCCCTCTATCCAATCTTTGCTTGATTTCTCCATCTTGCCACTGATTACTCCAAATCCATGGTTTCCCTTCAAAGCCAATGTCTATCATTCCATTCTCCTGTATGAAGTTTCTGAAATCATAGAAGCTTAACTCCTCTCTATGCTTACCTCCCCACTTCTCCCCATTCGAACACAAGTCATTAAAGTCCCCCATAATGATCCAGTTTTCCCCCCACAACTCTTTTCTTCTGCTAATAACTTCCCACTGTCCATTCCTTATCTGACTGTCACAACTAGCATAAATTCCTATCAGCCACCACTCCTGTTTCACTTCTTCATCCTCAATCAGCACTTCAATAGTGAAGGCTGAATTTTTTATGTCTTTGACTTTGATCTCCTCATTCCAAAGTAAGGTCATATTCCCAGCTCTATTCATAGCATCAACCACAAAACAGTTATCAAAATGTAAAATTCTTTTAATCTTCTCCATGCACTTAGTCTTGTTCTTAGTTTCACTTAGAAAAACCAGATTCAGGGAGAGAAGTTCTTCACCTCCTTCAAGTGGGGAATTGTCAAGGGGCTCGCTGCTCCTTGACAATTCCACACCATAGCTCTCATTGGTCCTTTGGGGACCAGTGAGGGCTAATCCCTTCCCCTTCATGTAGCTCCATACAAACCTCTACTCCCTGTTCTCCTTTATACTTTTTCATTGTCTGGACCTGTCCTTTAGCTTCATCCATCACTTCATCTCTAAACTGAAACTTCCTTTTTATCCCATTAATCTCCTTTAGTGGGGATCTACCACCTCTAGCTCCTGGATTCACTCTTCTAAATCTCGTCCCCTCCTTTTTTGGCCCTACTTGGTTTTCTTTGTCATTCAACTCATCAGTTTCCATCCTCATAGTTCCTTCCCCGTCTCTGATACACTCCTTTTCTCCTCCTTCTACTCCCCCTATCCTACCATCATTGTGGTCTCTCTCTCTCTCCTGTGTACTTCTTGATCCTTATTGACCACATCAGAGCCTATGATTCCTTCTTTGCTAGCATTTCTAACCTCCACATTACTTGTTTCTTCCTTTCCTATCTTACACTTACTTTCATTCCCCTCCTCCTTCTCCTCATCCATCAATTGCTCAAAGTTCCCTTTTGGGCTGTTCCTATCTGCCTCCCCTCTATCTATCAAAGGTAGATATGTCTTCTCTACTACTTGCTTCTGCAACACATTAATCAATTGTTCACTCTCCCTATTCAATCCTGGATTCTAACTAGAACTTAAACCTTTTTCTTGATTCATGAGTTCCTCTATCCTAATCATTTCACCATTCCTCATTTTCCACACCTGTTTGTGGGGTGTCGATACCTTAGGACTACTACCTTTGTGAGGGGATCCTCTCCCTCCTACCACCCTCATCCACAGACCATACTGATTGTGGTACTGTCCTTTCTGCACAACCACTGGAGCCTTACAATTCTTTTCGCTATGCCCAATGATGCCACAGCCATAACAAAAGTCTGGGCACTTCTCATATTTAAACGACAACCATTTATTCACTCCATTCATCTGCACTGTAGTTCCTCTCAAGAGAGACCGATTTATGTCCATCATCACTAACAGTTTCATGTGTTTCCCTTCCTTTCCTCCTGTCTGTGGGATCAACACATCCTTAACGTCATGAAATATAGTTCCCACCTTCTTCCCTACAGCCTTGGACAGGCAGTGTATGGGGAGGTTCCGTACTTGCACCCAGAATAGTGCTATGCTGAACGCATCCTCATTCTCTTCAATACCCACCTCCCAGTTTCTAAGGACTAAAATCTGGTTGTCTATTATCCAGGGGCCACCCTTAAGTATACATTCCTTATCCTTAGGGTTAGGTATAGTAAATTGGAACTGATTTGGTCCCAGTTTAGCTACCTTAAGCCCTTTAGGGTAGCTCTAAGCCACAGTGGCAAAATTTTTTACTCCTGTTAAATTAGCTACCTTCTCTCCTCTTATTCTCTCTATAAGCAAAGTGCTTCCCACCTCCTTTTCAGAAAGAGCAAACTTTTGCAAAACTTCCACCAAATCTCCCGCCATCTATCACTTGAGCTATACTAGTGGTATTCCTTACCCTTAAGACCAGATAGACACTGATTGACCTAGCTCTATAAAGGAAGAGATAAAAGGTTAACCTTTCACCAGGTAAAAGCGAACATAACCAGGCCAACAGGACTTTAAGCAAGCAAAGAGAAAAACAAAGAGACAATAGCAAGGACAGAATACTACCTTAACTAGCCTGCCTTCCCCTTACGTTGAGTTGAAGATTCCGACAGCAGCTTTAAATGATGTGCATGCACTGGTTCTTTGTCATCTCTTTTTTTTTTTTCCTTCCTTTCTTTTTTTTTATACACCCATCACTTCACTTGCTATTCTCCTTTAAAAACCCCTTCTTTATGAGCACTGATCTATATGAGCACTGGATGCAAGACTTAGTAATTCTCACTTTCAGACATAGTTAGAATTTAGTGCAAATTCAAAGTCAGTGGACTGCTTCATTGTTGCTTGAAATTCAAAAAACTCAGAAAGCTAGAAGTTCCCACCAAGAGGAGAAGGGCTCTCTTCCCAAGAGAGAGAAAAAACGCCTCTACACGTGAGAGGATTTATTTTTAAACTTAATATTATAAGAGAGTGAAAAATGGATCAATAATTGATAAACTTAAGCAATAAATAAATAAATAAATAAAACAACAAAAGTCAAAGAATCATTTAAATTCGTACCACTGTTGCATTAAGTTTCCCTATGTATGTAGAAATAATTAATTTTATGGTCATTTAAAAATGTATTTTTTCATGAAAATTGGGTTTTCAATTTGAAATTTAATTGTAAAAGAATTTTTATGATATGGTGATTTTTGTACGGTATTTACTTATTTGCTAATTACTAATATTAATTGAAAATTTACAAATGAAGGCTTAAAAAAAAGAAAGGCACAGAAAGGAGGGCGAGTAATTGGTAAATAATTAATTAACAAAACTACTCAAGAAACCATAATTTTTATATATGTGAGGAAAAATTAAATACTCTTAATAGTAAGATACAAAAGGAATTTAAAAGATGAAAAATGTGTATTAACAACACTTAGTGATGCTCCCGAATATTGGATGGATTGTATAAAAAAAGATTAATCTAAATTACATTGATAGTGTATACACTAACTACCTAGATGCATGCCATAATTTGTGTAGATTATTTTTTTTTGTGAAAATTCATGAAATATGCGATGCAATCCCCAAGCCATGAGTAATTTTTTTAAACTTAATGTTTTGAGAGTATGCAAAATGAATTAATGATCAATTGTAAGTAAAGAAAAAGAAAAGTCAATGAATGATTGGTACTTAATATTATATTAGTGCATAAGACACATTTTAAGTCTCTCTCTCTCACTCTCTCTCCCCCTCCTAATCTTTATATATATATTTTTTAATATTAATAAGATTACCAAGGAAAAGAGATTAATACTTGCCACTCTAAATTTTTTATTATTCAAAGAGGAGAGTATTTTCCTCTAAAATTTATGATTATTTTATCTACAATCTCAATTCTAGTTTCTTGAAGTACTATGTTAATTAAGTTTATGATTACTCATCTACAAATTCGATATTAATTTAAAAGTCACCATGTTACATATAAGATTACTTATCTAATTTCTAAATTTAAATTAAAATCTACAAGGTCAATTATGTCACGATTCTAGTTTCTTGAAGTACTGTGTTAATTATGTTTCTAATAACTCATCTATAATTTTGATTCTAATTAAAAAGCTACTATCTATTCAACATATAAAGTTAGAGAGATCGCAATTAGTGTAAACATTTTTATGTCATTCTTCAAACTTTCTATTTTATCTTAAAGAAAAACTAATTTTTGCTCTGATTAATCACATTTTGCCAATATAACTACTGTAACTAGGGACGGCAACGGGGGCGGGCACCCGTCCCGCGGGGTGTCATTGGGGCGGGGGGGGGGAATTTTTCCCCCCCGTTTAGAAACGGGGCGGGGGACGGGGGCGTATACCCCCGCCCACCCCCCGCACCCCTGCCCTGCTTCCCGTTTGAATGTATATATATGTACATAATTATATATATATAATGATATTATCAATTATACTACTAATTATATATGTCTATTAATAAAAATTATTAATTATTTATAATAATTTATTAATACATTTATGTTAAATTCCTAACTACACTTAATATAATAACACTTTTTTCTAAAAAAATACAATAATAATTTAGTGATTGTATTTGTATCAAAAGCAAAAACTTGATTATTTTACTTATATTTGTTTTATCATATTAGATTGTATTCAAATAACCTTTGTTTAATTATTTTTATGAGTTTCAATTGTGAAGTTACAATGAATAATAATTTGGTGATGTGTTAATATTTTAGTACTTGATTATTTGCTCAAATTTAATTATAATGAAATTATATAATAAAATTTTTTTAACCCCACGGGTGCCCTCGCAGGGAAAGTGGGGCGGGACGGGGGAAGCCGGGAACGAGGGACGGAGCGGGGGTGGGGGGAACTAAAATGCAACAGGGCAGGGGTTGGGGGAGGTGTCCCCCGCCCCACCCCCGCCCCATTGCCACCCCTAACTGTAACTACTCTAAACAATGTTTGTGTTTTAAATAATGTGTTGGGTCTCACCTCTTTACTTTATCGTTAAGTGCATTGTTTGGATATGTATATTCATTTGAATACGAGATTGTAATTGACATTTATCTAGATATCGTTGCTTGTTTGTTTCAATGGATTTGCTCTCATTAGATAATCCTTATCACAACAAAATTTTTTAATTCAACACTTACTTTTAAGAGTAAATTTTGATTTTTACTATAATTGGTTATCCTTATCATTAGATAATGTTAATATTTAAAAATTCTCAAATTTTGACACTATGTTACTAGTCAATTTTGTGATTTACAGTTTGTCATGTCTAGTACAACTAGCTGCGGAGTTAGAACTTAAGTTGGTAACTATCTAGTTATTTCAATAGTTCAAACGTTCAATCTCTGAAACTTTTGTATTATGTGATTTATATTTATGATTATTTTATCTATAATCTCAATTCTAGTTTCTTGGTGTACTATGTTAATTATATTTATAATTACTCATCTACAAATTTGATATCGATTTGAAAGTCACCATATTACGTATAAGATTACTTATCTAATTTCTAAATTAAAATTAAAATCTACCACGTCAATTATGTCACGATTCTGGGTTTTTTTTTTTTTTGTAACACTATGTTAATTATGTTTCTAATTATTCATCTATAATTTTGATTCCAGTTAAAAAGCACTATCCATGCAATATAAAAAGTTAGAGGGTCGCAGTTAGTGTAAGCTTTTTAATGTCATTTTCTAGACTTTCAATTTTATCCTTAGGTAAAACCTTTTAATTTTTGCTCTAATTACTTAATCACATTTTGCCAATATAACTACCCTAAGTATTGTAATTACCAAATTACTATAACCTCAAAAATAAAATTTATATAAAATTAATTTCTTTTAATTATTTATGCATATAATTACTCATCTATGTCAACTAATAATTAAATTTAAACAGTCATAACTTTTCATCAGGTAAGCATTTATAGTTTAAGATTGGAGTACACATGGCTTCATTTCCACATATCTCCAAGGATTATTGCAGTTGACCAATTTGGCCTGGGGAGCTCCCCGGTTGATGCCAAATTTTGGGTGCAAATGAGTGCCCATGAGTTGTTGAGGGACTTGCATTTTATTTCTCCTAGAAATACAATGGGACCTATAATCAACCCTGGTATCCAGTAGTTCATTTAATAGCTGCATCTTGCCCGGCCCACAATAATGTCTTGGCCAAATTTCTTTTGCTCTTCCCACCATGCACACATGAGTTAGCTTTCCGCACCATAGATGAAACCATTCCATCACACGCTGATTTAGCAAAACGACAGGGCGCGAAATAATGAAACCAGGTGTAGAGGCTGGCAAAAAAAGTTCAAAACCCAACAATCCGCCCACGCGCGCCATTAATTTTAAAAAGAATGGGTTGGGTCAATTGGGTTATGAGTTTTATTGGATTGGGTAAGAACAATCCAACTATTCATTGGGCGGGTTTGGAATTTTTATTTGGGTACCCAATATCCACTTATTTAAAAGTATGATCCTAGATGATTTCTAATTAATTAGGTGATGAATTATCTAACTGTATCAAATCAATAAAAAAAATACCTTCTAAATATATATTATATGTATATAGATCATGATATTACTCGAATCGCAATATAGTTGACTTGTAGATTCTATTTTGTTTTGATTAATTATGGCAACTTGAGCATGGCTAGTCCAACGATTCATTTCGTCTAAAGCAAATACCTCCAATCTTCAACTTCATGAGAAGCTTTGCAATCAGAGCAAGACGATTAATTTTCCCTTTAATTAGCGAGTCCAAGAACCAAAATGTAGTAATGTCTCCAGTCATTTAATGGAAGAAAGCAATTTGCAAATTAATCCCCCAGCAAATGTAGTTCTGATGCATGGACCTTTCACAATAGTTTGCAAAATTTCTAGAGTGAATGCAATCATAAAATTTTTAGAATATAAGGACTAAAGTACAAACTTATTTTCTATAAATTTCAGAATTAATTATACAACAAATTATATGTCTCTTACTTACATTTTCAAGTATAATATAATCTAGCATTCAATAATTTAAATACATAGAATATTACAATTTACGATAAAACAGCTATGAATAGTAAAAAGTGTAAAATAAGTTGTGAACAAAAATAAGTTTCAATCAATTAGTAGTATTGAGAAAGTAACAGTAAACAATTTTTTTAGCTAATCTATTTAAATGTATGATTTATTATCTAAAATTCACAATACAAGCAATATAAAATATTATTCTATTTATGATGTGTTTCCAAGGAACTTAAGAAAGTGTGTGTTTGTGTGTGTTTATGTGTGTGAAAATACATTTATGTATGTGAAAATGTGTTTATATGTGCGAAAATAATCTTTTTTGTGTGTTAAAATATATGTGAAAAAGTTTATGTATTAAAATGTATTAATTAATATGTTGGATCATATTTGAGTCATGGTTTAAGATAACTCAATATGACACAACCCAAAATCAACCCAATCTAAAGTTGGACAGGTTGAGTATAACCCATTTAAGTGACAACCCAATATTAACCCGCCCAAAACCAGCCCAATTGCCAGGTATAACCAGGTGATTGCCGACGCCCACCTTCTCTTCTCCGGATTAATCCACTCTCCGTCTCAGTACCGTTTGCTACAAATTTGTAGTGTTTTTGTGGGTTTCTTATGCCGAAAAGTGAAAACCTGAGAACAAGAACAGGTACATTTTGTTAACTACTATGTACGTTGGTTGATAATTATTACTTATGGATGACAAATTCTTGAGGGATCCCTATCAGAACTTGCTCTTGTTCACGCAGTTAAGATATCCTCTAGTTCACAAGCCCATACCAAATCTCAGGCTCTTACCTAAAAGCCACCGTTCTTCCACCATAATCAACACCTCAAAAAAGTTTCAGCAATTGTTTGGAAAAGCCATTTTTCCTCAAAAAATTCTTACGTTTTTCGTGATCATATTTTTTAATTATTTTTTATTTTACATATATCAAAATCACTAAGGTACATTTTTTTTATATAAAAAAAACTCCAAAAAATAACAATCCAAACGGTAACAGTTAATGTCCATTGAACGAACATACCACAAATTTACAGTAGATTAGCACAAGATTAACAACTTCATTTCATTTTCATACATCAAAACTTTCTTTAGCATCCTTCACGATCTCGCTATAGCCCCTTTCAATTTCAAGTCTAGATCTCCCCATAAGTGCGTATGATCTGTGTATCTGAGAGAAAGAAAGACAGGGACAGAGAAAAAAAGAGAGAGAAAACAGCAAAGAAGGGAGCATGAATGGACAGCCTTACGAGTCGGACATGGAAAATAATTTCAGTTCATTTATATGGAAAATTTTCGCAAGCAATAACCCAATCAAACAATGGAAGATCAGGAAAACATTTTCTGGAAAATATTTGCCTTCCAAACAAAAAGGGATTCCCAAATCCCACCTCGAGTTGAGGAATCTTAAACCAAACAACAGGATGCATAGAACGAACACAATGGCAACTATATATGAATGGAGGTAAACAGGTGATACAGACGAGAAATTGGCAAAACCGACAACACGAAGAGGTCCTTTGGGGATTAGTTCAACAACGTTGTATTTGTATCGGCCACAGGAACTCAGGAAGGGCTCCTTGGAAGATGCTACCTTGATCTATATCACATGACTACAGAACTTCCCACATTCTTTTGTCGTCACACAAAGTGGAAAATAATCTTGCCTCAAATAATTAGTGCTTGGCCCCATGCATTTATGCTTAGTTTTTACAAGTTGTAATAGGAGGTTACTGGCTAAATTAATGTTAAATGAATTCATAATATAGTACTAACACGTTTGCGCTTGATCTTTAATTCTTTTTGAAACGTCCAATAGCATCATCCAACGCGTTGATTATGGCAAATTAAAGTCAAGTCTGTCTAGTCTGAAATATACAAATTGCCAAAATCATTACTCCTTGGCAATGGTGGAGGAGGTGGAAATTAAAACTAATCCCAGGAGATGCAACATATATCAACATACATGACTAAAGAATTTTATCCAGCTACTATAATCAATGGTTCAAAAAATACTTAAAAATCATTAATGAGTAGTTCATAAGAGTTATTGACAGAAAAGCTAGAAAGCCTACCATTTAGAATTAAATAACTAAATCAACTACTAGCATAAACTAGTATAGAATTCTTGTAAAGCGTTTAAATCTGTTGACGTAAAATTAGATTAGTAATTAAGATAAACAATCTAAATCGCTCGACATAGAATATTTATTGCATTCAAATGCTATTATCTTTATAATCAGTTGTAAATAGAAAAAAAATAGCAATAAGATTCTCATAATATGAATCTTAATGAAACATAGGAAAATGGGATGTAAATATGAAGAATAGAAGAGAATTATTAGAGCTCAAACTTTTGAGAGAGTTGAACCAAATTGACAATAGAAAGAAAGAAAGTAGATAAAGCAAACAAGGTTTTGTTATCTAGTTCATTTTGGGATAAAGTGAACATTAGTCAAACCACAGGAGAGTTTTTGGTATTTAACCCTAATTTAATTTTATAAAACTCAAACTCGAATTTGAGTTCAATGAACTCAAAATGTAAAGTTCGAGTCGAGTTTCAACTCAAGCTCGAGTTTTAAAAAAATTTAAAAATAATTATTTTATTTTTAAAAATAAATAAAATAATAATTTTTCTTAACAAATAATAAAATATTAGGAATATATATAATTTTACTATTAAAATAAAAATAATATATATTTATATAATTGAGTTGGCTCGTGAGCTTAAACAAGTTAAATATTTTCGAATTCGAATTCAACTTAATCATTCGACTTGATCAGTTCAAACTTGATATTGATCGCGCTCAACTCGGAGTTCGAATTCGAGTTGCTACTTATTTGCCTTTTACTTTTCCTCTTTGTAACGTCAGGGCTTATGGATTGGGTGACAAGGATTAGTACAGGAGCTCTCATTGAGTTGAACTACTTTTTTGTAAGTTCTCACTTGGAACGAGTTGAAAGGTTATGGCATTTTTCTTCTAAGCAATATACTGTAAGGTATCCTTTCTAATTTATTTTACGACAAGACAAGTGCTTTTGTCGGACAAAAGATACGGACGGTTGTTGCTGAGAATGTTTTAAATGTTCATGGCTCAGATTTTACCAAGAATGCAAAAATATGAGTTGTAAGGGCAAGATACGCAAGTAACTTGGACTCACTAACTTGTACCGGACAAACATGAACAGTAGTTAGCATTATATTCTAAGAGTTTGATAGTGAATTAATGCAACTCATTGAACCGCTTTTACACCGTTCAAGAAAGGTTCTGTTGACAATCGTTCCTGTCCTTTTTTCCTATTTCCGTAGCAATTAACTCCATTCACGAATCATGAGAAAAAATTTACCATGACCGTCCGTTTAATTTATTTATCAGGCTTCCTCTCAACTACATAAGAGCTTGTCAGTTAGTACAAGTGGCAGTTGATAATAAGCCTTATCCAATGCAGTCACGTGACACGAATAATATTCGCAAAAGCAAGTTCAGATAAAGCATCAAAGCCACTGAGCTCAGTGGCTATCAGGATTAAGGGTTCAAACCTTCATTTATAACAAAAAAATCTAGAGTAATGTTACAAACATTTTCTTGGTTTAGTTAAATCTGTATATCCGCTAGCGTCTAACACAGCCTCTAACACAAGCTATCTTAGGCTCTCCTTCCCCTCAAATTAGAATAGAGTAGGTTTATACAATGTATCGTTACTGATAAAAATAAAATTCAGATAAAAAGCATCATTTATCTATTTCCAAGAGTAAGCCGACCAAAACGTACGGAGTAGGACCCACATACTTTGCTAAGCAAATGATCTTGCAATTATTCTCCATTAGAGTGGATGAGTACACAACTAAAAAAATTAAAATATTTGTGTGGATCTAGGTGTACTCCTTTCTGTGGAGTAATCCTTGATCGGATCTAAAATTCCATCAACTACAATTTGGTCAGGAAATGCAACACAGATAGGCCAATCAAGATTGCTGATCTTCAACAATGTTATTATTGTATTACTTTACTACTAGGCTGTCAGTAGACTATTTGACGTATCTATTCTCATATATATTATATTATAATAAAACATATTTTTATTAGTAGATTATTAAAAAATCATCAACATGATTGATATATATTATTATTTTATTGACAGATAAAACGTGCATTAAAATTTAGATATACAACACCACAATAAAACAAAAAAAACTTCAGTAACTCGACTCGACTATTTAAACTATATTATCTGTAACAGTGAAAAAGACAAACCCGAAAAGATATCGGCCATTCATTAAAGATATGGGAATGATTAAAAGTTGTGTGGAAAAACTTGGCGACGGGTTAGGTGGGGAAAAGCGGCCGATGGAAGTCTCAATCCGCCATGGAAAATTAAAGATAGTTGCTTTTGAGAAAATCTCCTCGGGAGGCATATCGTCCTATCAGCTACAGGAACGTTCATTCCTGAGCAGCTGAGCTGGCTGTAAAATGTTGAGATCCCTATTGGACACTTGACCTTCAAATCCCAGACTCATCAAAACCAATCCACGTTCTGTACGGTCTGATGTCTAAAAAATTCAAATGACTGTACAATTCCATACACGTGGTATTGTGAAAGTCTACAGTAGGCAGAGGTTCTCTGCATCACGCAACTCGGATAATTCGTGGAAATTAATCACGAGACTTTTTTCACTGGGCACCCATTTTGATGAGGACACGAGTGATGTAAAAGTTGATCAATCAAGAAGTTGGCCTTTATATATGTGAGCCAGCAAGAGCTTGATCATCTTTGACAACGTAGCATGATTAGATTAGCATTCTGACTCGTGCTGTATATATGCAATGGTTTATATCTTTAAAAAGTAATAAAATTTTATATGATAAGTAAAAGATAAAAAAAGAATTCGAGGAGTGTCAATGTAATATCAATTATGCTGAAATGTATTATATTGTAAACCAAAGCGAAGAAAAAGGAATTGAATAGAGTATGTTGCTTTACATATGCTACATGTTTTGTTTTATTATTATTATTATTATTATTATAAAGAAAAACTAAAGGCCTAATGTTAAGAACATAAAAGACAAAAAAAATTCCATGCGAGAATAAGATGAATCTTGTTTTTATTATTATTGTGGACAATTTCATGTCTATCTATGTCCATAAACAATAAAATCTGGTATTTCGTGATAGTAAAATATTATTGTTATAGTAATATTATTAGGTAAATTTAATAGGTAAAATAGAAATATGAAACTAATATCGTTAAGTAAAATTTATTGTTAAGTAACTTTAATCTCATAAAATGATAACAAAATGTAAATCTAATATTTCTAGAAAGTAAATGAGTAAATTTTATATTTACTATTACGATTGAATGAATAGCACATGAATAAATTTTGAATTTTAAATTCAAAATTTATATATATATCATATATCTAATAATAATAGTGTATACACTGATAGTATATATCAGCTTAATTCAAAGTAAATTTAATATTATTAAGTAAATTTAGTCATCTTAAATCCTTACCAATTGCTACCTACACTCCACCTCCTTCATGATTTTAAAAGAATATTCCCATTATGAAAGTTTTCTAAAAGCATCCTAAAAGTAACCCATCAAAATGGAGCCATACTTTGTGTAATTTTTGTGAATTGTCGTTCCTAAACTAATTTTCATAATATTAATATTTTCATTGGAATTTTCAAACTTTAAGTAGTTTAATAGCATTGCATAATTTTAGCCTCCTTCAACTTTTCCTACGGCCCCCACATCACCACCTTCCTACTTCCTTCTTCCCTTGTCCTCATACTCTACCTTGCATCAACCCCATTCCATGCTACTTTTCCATATCCCCGCAACCCCAGAATGCAAATCGTCCTTTCTGTAGATACCACATCTATAGAGCCAAATTTTGTGCAAATCGTCCTTTCTCTTTTTGTATTTTTTTTAGTCAATTTTTGCTAATTCTCTAAATTGTTCAACTATATGATTTGGAATCTTGTTATATCTTTCGAGGATAGGAACTTAGATTAGTTCTTTTTTTTTTTGGGTCTGATTTGTAAATTTTAGTTAGGAAAAGAATACAAAAATGTTGAATATTTTGTAATCTTGTGTTGTGTTTGTTAGTCAATTTTGCTAATTTGCTAAGCTGTTCAACTTATATGATTTGGAATATTGTTATTTCTTTGGAGGACAAGAACTTAGATTATTAGTTTATGTTAGTCAAAGATTGTTTTTTAGTCAATTTTTATATTTATTATTATGGATATAATTATTTTTAGTTTCAACTATGTATAGATATTTTTGGTATATTTATTTAATTGCATAATTAGAGGGTTGAACATTGTAGGGAAACTAAGGTGTGCTACAATACCTAATCCAATCGTTATATTTGGTATGATTAATTAATTGCATTTATTAAGAAAGTGACTATTATATGCCATGTCTGGGGCTACGTTAAAATTAAGGAATTAAAAGCAACAAAGCAATGCATGACATTATGGTGAATCCAAACCGAAGACATGAATCAATTTTTGAAAAAAAAAATTAAAATTCTAGAAAAATAGGATGAGTAGTTGAAGGCTCAATATGTTTTGAGCCTTCAATAACGTAGGATTGAAGGATGGAATTTAAGAAGTAGTAAGGGAGTAGAGGGTTTTGAGCCTAAACAAGATTTCTAATTATTGAAGTCTCGACCTTAACCATTAGATCTTTTTCTCCGTGTTGTATCACAAAGCGGTTGCATTTGCACCTGGACTGCCACTCAAACTCATTTGTTGATCAGGTAGGAGATTGGCTTTCAATGTCGTGGTATACTAGCTATGGACAGCAAGGAATTTGGCTATGTTTCAGCAGAGACATATCTCGGCTGTGGACATAGTTTCTGCTGTCTTGGCTCCTGTAAAGGATGTGACAGCAGGTTAGAGGAAGATCCCTTTATCTAGAACCAACTGGGAATTGGCTTTGGAGCTTGGCTTGCCTCTGTGTCTTAGCCCGTGACGGTTAATTCGTATGCTTAAACAGTGATTAGTTGGATGTAACTGGAATCTATACATTCCTGCGTACAAGCTTCACTTCTGTAATCAGTAAGAACATATTTTGCTATGAGATTATTTATATATGCGACTCACATTCACATTGAGGGCGAGGAAAAAAAATTTTCTTGCTTAAGACCAGACGTCACAGCACCATCACAGCTGTTGAATGAAGGATTGAGTGGGAAAATCTAACAACTTAACATAATTAAATTTCTACTAGTAGTGAACTTTATATTTCTACTATTACAGATATATCCAAACTAGTAGGGGCATGTTCTGCAGGTTGCTTAATTTTTAAAGTTACAGAGACATGGCAAAAAGTGTAAATTAAAATTGCATTTGAAGCAGCAGTGAGACATTCATAATTTAGATCAGGTTAGTACAATAGTTGCCCCAACCATTATTGCACATTGAAAAGCGCTCATTTCACTTTATTGTACCATAGTTCAAGGGTTTCGTGGACTACTTGAACACTCTTTTTACTTCAAGAATGTTCTTGGAGATTTTACATTTCAAACAACCTGATTGATTGAGGGGTGCTAATTTTGCCTTTCATCAATGGGAAATTTGTCAAATTGGTCCCTAACATTTTTCACAAAAACTTTTTTAGGCCCTAACATTTTAAAATCAGTCAGAATAGTCCCAACATATAAATTATGAGCCAGTTTGGTCCTAATGCTCACATTTGCTCATTTTTTTCGACTAAAAACAGCACACCTCTCTCACGTGGACATAATTTCAAGGGCAAAATTGAAAAACATTCGTTAATCCATGGTTTTACAGAGAAAACCCCTTTTGGATTCCTATTACTTTTCTCCCTTTCCCTCGACACCATTTTGCAAACTAGCCGGAAACCATCAACAAATTTCACCTTCTCAACCAAAGCAGCTTTTACACTTTCCTTGATTTCCCTATCCCCATATCAAACCCCCAAGCCCTTCTTCAATTTCACCATACCTCTCAAATAATTCAACAAAGTCTCAAAACTCATCTCAGTTGGTTGGCACATTCTCCACCAATTTTATTGCTGACAAACCCATCAATTTTATTGCTGGGGTTTTCTAGGGCAAGCAAGAAAGACTCAACATTCTTGAAAGTAACAAAACCATAGACTTTTGATAAAAATCTTGCGGTAGGATGGGATGTCATCAACGATGGAAAGAACGGTGTGGAGAATGCTAGGATGGATAATTGCAGCTTCTGAAGGATTCAACAATTTGGGATTTTGTGAAGGATTGCAAAATGTTGTGAATGATTTGTTTTTCTTGGTTTTCAACATTCAATGAAACTTCAAGTTTTCTGGTTCTCTTGAGATCATCAGGCTTTGGGTTAGTGGTGATGGTGGAATGCATCTGATGGAGTAGGTGCAGGGAAAATGACTCAAGATTGACTCTAGGAGGAGTGGGTGGAGTTATGGAAGAGTAGCCATTGAGAACTTGAGCTTTGAAGAGAATATTCTCTTTCTTTCAGAGTCTAAAATCATGGATTAACGAATGTCTTCCGGTTTACCCTTAAAATTATACCCACGTGAGAGAGGTGTGCTATTTTTAGTCGGAAAAATTGTTGGTTTTTTGGGGTATAAACTAAGAAACAACACCTTAGTGTTGCAAAAAAGCTTATAAGAGACTTGTATTGAAGGTGGAAAAATGAGCTTCTGTTCTACATTCATCAACTCACTATTTATAGTGATTACATGAAACAAATTAGCAAAATATCCAACTAACAATTATCCTAAAAATCTCAACAAAATATAATCTTCTACTACTGGCAAATCTTAGCTATATATTTGTTAACAAACCAACATGATCTTTGGTTAACAAATATCCTTATTTTCTAATAACTAAATTATTTTGATATCAAACCCAATCTGATAAAATCTGTAGAAAGTTGGCATATCTCAACACTCCTCCTTGCCACTTTTGCTATAGATTTTTCAATTTTCTTCTCAAATTTTGAACCTTGTTTTGGACAAGGCTTTCATAAAATATCTGCAATCTGGTCATCAATCTTGCAATGTTTCTTGAGCCAAACTTCAAAATCAATACCACATTTTCTGATGTATTCAAATGGCTTCTTTGGCAACTTCAAAGTGGAACTCCCATACGTAATAGATGAACCTGAAGAAGAAATTCGCAATACAAAAAATGATTGCTATGAGAGACATAAAACAATCCTTCAAATTTTTGTATGGCCTTTTATCAGTTTTGTCACCACCATCATCCTTGGGTAGATTTTCATGAATTTTCATAATGTAACCTCCTTCAATTGTCTCATCAGTGATCTCCTCCTGAATTTTAGCAACATCTGAATTTTTTGGTTCATAATACTGCATCTTAGAATCGTCAATTTTTGACAAATTTAAAGCAAAAATTTTTGCCTCTCATTTTCACTGAGAAAAGCTCATTCCCAACTGGATCATGTATAACACAAGTCCTGTTTTTGAAGATGACAGAATAATTCTTCTCCAATAACTGTCCAACACTTAATAGATTTTGATTAATTTCAGGTACATACAAAATATCAGAAATAATTTTGGTACCTGAACCATAATCAATTGCAACACTACCTTTGCCTTTCACCTCAATATAATCTCAATTTCCAAATTCTGACTTTGGAGATTTGCGATTTATCAAGTTTTCTAAATATAGATTCATCATATGCCATGTGATGAGTGCAACCACTGTCTATTAGCCAAGTTTCAGAACTGGAATTATTGTTTGCAAAACAAGTGGCCACGAAAAGTTACTCCTCATCTTGTTCATCAACCATTTGAGCGTGATGTCCTTTATTTCCTTTATTTTTGCAAACTCTCTCCATATGTCCCATTTGCTTACAAAACCTACATTGAATGTCAGGTCTAAACCAACAATATATTGAAAGATGTGAGGTTTTCTTACAGTGTGGACACGAGGATTTCTGCCATTTTTCTTCTCATCTTTGCTATTTTTTTTTTGATCATTTCTTCACCTTGTCGAATTTGATCCTTGTTTATTGCTTGAAAAGCACCTTCAATGACTTCTTCGGTTCTTATGGCTCGTCTTTGTTCTTGTGCCTCTAAAGCATTAATCAATTCTGGCAAGGTCATCCGAGAGAGATCTTTTGAATCTTCAAGAGAGGAAATCTTGGCTTCAAACCTTTCTGGTAAACTCACCAAGACTTTCTCCACAACTCTACTATCTGGAAGTTGTTCTCAAATCAATCTGATTTTGTTCACAACATTTAAGAGCCTGTCAGAATACTCTTTGATGTTTTCTGTGTCTTTCATCCTAAGGAGTTCAAACTCTCTTCCTAAGGTTCAAAACTTGCATCTGTCTTGTTCTATCATTGCCTTGAAAAGCCACTTTAAGAGCATCCCAAACTTCCTTTGCAGTTTCACAAGTCATAATTTTTGTGAATACTGCATCGGAAACTGCTGAATGAATGCAAGTCATGGCTTTTGATCTCCTTTTGACTGCATCTCTATGGGCTCTCATCTCTGCAATAGTTGGATCTTCCGACAATTCAGGAACATGATCTGTCTCTACCACATTCCAAAGATCATTAGCATCCAAATAGGGATTTCATTTTGACAGCCCAGATTTGGTAATTTTCACCAGTGAAACTTGGAGGATTGGACAAGAAATTGTTTCCTGGCATTTTGATGTTGAAGGTTTAAGTGTGAAAAAGAAATTCTCACCAAATTCACTTACTCTTCAAAGAAACAGGCCCTTAAGATTTAGGCTCTGATACCACTTTGTTGATTTTTTGGGTATAAACTAAGAAACAATACCTTAGTGTTGGCAAAAAAAGCTTATAAGAGACTTGTATTGAAGGTGGAAAAATGAGCTTCTGTTCTACATTCATCAACTCACTATTTATAGTGATTACATGAAAACAAATTAGCAAAATATCCAACTAACAATTATCCTAAAAATCTCAACAAAATATAATCTTCTACTACTGGCAAATCTTAGCTAATATATTTGTTAACAAACCAACATGATCTTTGGTTAACAAATATCCTTATTTTCTAATAACTAAATTATTTTGATATCAAACTCAATCTGATAAAAATCTGTAGAAAGTTGGCATATCTCAACAAAAATGAGCAAATACATGCATTAGGACCAAACTGACTCATAATTTATATGTTAGGAACTATTTTGACTAATTTTAAATGTTAGGAGCTAAAAGAGTTTTTTGTAAAAATGTTAGGGACCCAATTTGGCAAATTTCCCTTCATCAATTATCACTTTGACATGCAACTCCTTCTAAAATCTTGTGGGTGTTTGGAGCACTCGTCTAACCCAGCGGTGATTCAGTAGTCTTTGATGGTCTCAAGGATCCATTTGGACCTGTTCCACTTCCCTCATAGCTGCCATGTAATGTCCAAAAAAAAGAAAAAAAAAGAAAAAAGAAAAAGATCTTTCTTCATCCAGTTGCGGATGAGGTTAGGCGAGCACAACGGTAGTCTCTAGCAATATTAAAACACAAAAATAATACCATTCACCTTTTTGAGCGCAGAAATGAGAAATCATGTTCATTCACGTTTTCATGTACGGATGTTGGATTTTCTAGATGCTGAACATCCACTTGAGATAAACTCATCTATAAAATGGTCAGTCATTGTGCAAGTGAACTCACCAAAGCAAAGCTCCAAAAATCACTGAAAAGAAAAAAAAAAATGGCTGCCTCTTTGCAACCACTGTTCTCAGCAATAACATTCCTGTTGATTGCTTCTCTGATTGGGTCCTCCGAAGCTGCTGGAATTGTCCAATACTGGGGCGAGGCCATAAAGAACCATCAAGTTTGGCTGAGTTCTGCAGGCGAGAATTCGCTACCGACGTGAATATTGCCTTTCTGGAAAAATTTTGGCAGCGGCCAGATGCCTGAATTGAACATAATTCATCCTTTGCCGAGCTCATCAGACATTGAATCTTGCCAGAATCATCAGACCAAAGTGTTTATTTCTCTCGCAGGACAACCGAATCTTACTTCCGTCGAAGATGCGGAAGAAGTGGCAGCCTTTATCTGGAACACTTACTTAGGCGGTGAATCAAGCGACCGTCCATTCGGCAGCGCTGTTTTAGATGGCGTAGAGCTTCACATCCACAGCGGCAACACGACTTACTTGGATGATCTTGCTCGGGCACTTAAGGGATACCCAAATGTAACCTTAGCTGTAGCGGCGGAATGTCCTATTCCTGACCCTGCTCTCGACACAACTATCAGAACTGGAGTCGTTGATCAGGTGCGGGGTGGAATTTTTCGACAACCCATCTTGTCAGTTTATCCCTCCAAAACGATACCAGTCTCCTCTTCCGAGCTGGGACAACTGGTCTGATTATCCAGGCGTTCATAAATTGTACCTGGGAATACCTATCTCCCCCTCATATCGCACCTGAGGGCGGTTACATCCCACCTAATGAGCTAGTTTATCATGTTCTTCCCTATCTGAAGAACTCTCCGGTTTATGGAGGGATCATGGGTTTTCCCTACCTTCATCACGAGGTAAATTTCCAGTCCCTGCTACGGTCCTATGCTCGTGCTGCCTGGATCAGTTCCTTTCGATCGCTATCTACTGAAGGAGGGATGAAATCAAATGTACTCCTGCTTGTTAATGCCGGAGAGGAAAATGATAAAATAAATAAGCAATGGGTTGGTTATCCATGCCCACATTAAATAAAATTGTCGCATGAAGCTCAATCGTACGCGTTTGATTTTGAATTTCTGTCCGTTCTTCAGCAAAACATATTATGTAGCGCGAAGATTATGGTTGTTTATAAGTATTTTTCTTTCAGTTGTCCATTGGTTCATCATTAGATATACATATTCGTTCTCCAGTACAAACATATTCACGCAAGAACCTCTATGGTTCGGAACAATAGCTCACGATGACTTGAAGTCTTCGTGGAAATCATAACAACAATAACTACAGAATATAATAGACGTAAATATTAAATGTTAAAGACAAAATATGTAAATAGATACATCTATTCAATAACTACAGGAAACATAATCAATTTTATCACTCGATGAAAACATGTATCATCTATTCAATCTATCTTTCTAATTTCAAACCCTACTCATCATCCACCACTAAGTGCAGCAACCACTAAGTGTACCCTGCTGACACTACTATGATTACAGAAAATCTGAATCCCTTAAACAGCAGCACAAAGTAGTTACATACTTCATAATATGGCAATTTGTTGGAATAAACAGTCTAAGAATCAGTCAGGGTAATTGATTAATAAGCTTATTTAATGCAGCCAAGTGACAGGAATATTATTACCAAATCAATAATAACACTAGCTAATAATGATGGAGTAGTAGTATTAAGGAGATGCTGTACAACAGTTGCATGCAGCCTTTCATACTACAGTCCTCCCAATCCAGTGACAGGAAAGGGGCGGGACGCTGCATACAGGCAAATTACACTTTACCCACTATAATTGAGTATTTTTTTGTACATAACCTTCCTATAATTTTAAAATTATATATAATCATTTCATGATTTAAATTAAAGTATCAAAGTAACGAAATTTGCAATCCATAACGGAGTCAATTAAAATATAAAAAATGTTCCTATATAAAGTTAAAAATTATTTATTGACTACAACAAATTATGTATATATAGTGAAAACAATAAGGGAGTTATATAATAAAACATTAAATCATAAGGGGTTATATGGTAAAATATAAAATCATACGGGATTAGAGTGTCATGCATATTATATTTTATATATGTTGATCACTTCAACCATTTGAGTTTTAACCAAGGGTAATTTCGACATTTCATAGGTTCCTTTACGAATATCATTTTCGTCATTTTGACACCTTAATCCAAATTATGAGGGAGTTATATACAAATTTTAAAACTATAGGAGGGTTATGTATAAAAATACTAAATCACAGGAGATAAAGTGTAATTTGCCTTTTTTTTTCCTTTTGTTTTACATTAATTTCCATCTGTTCTCATATTCTTGTTTTCTTCCGCTTTCTTCTTAACTAAACATACGAAATTCGCTAATTGCATATTGGATTACTATTTTACTACGCCGGTATCAACTCCAGTGCGAGATGGGGACTCGTCCCCAAATGCAAAATAAGTAGCAGTAGTAGGAGTAGCTTGCCCTTTGTGTCATTAAAGTTCACAAACATAATCGACACATTCATCGAAAACAAAGTCGAAACAGGTTGCCTTATTTATGAAACTTATTATGCATCTTCAATTAACTTTATACCTAGCCAAATTCAACATAAATAATCCAAATTCAACAATAAATTACTATAATTTGAATAACAGCTTGAATTTATGAATAAAATCAATCAAAAAAGAGAAAAAAATTTCACAATTACCATTATTGAATACATGATCTTAGATATTAATGGGATAACAAGAATTTCACTATCCCTCTAACAAGGATTTTCAAAGCCATTCCTAGAACTAAATGGCCTGTTTGGCAAATGAATTTTTTGGCTAAGTTTGTAACGACCCCACCACCTTACAGGATGTACCCTAGAAGTTAACAGATCGTCTGTCTGACTTTCGCTAGGGTCATTAATTACACATTAACCTCAGAGATAACATTTTGATAAACCAAAAGCCAAACGTTCAAATCTTTTACAACACCAAATTCAATACAAAGGTTCACCATAATATGATTACTAAAGAATTTACAATCACAAAAAGTTTTCACATTAACTCCCTAAATTCTCTTGTTCGTTCCAACCACCAACACCTGTAAGGAAAACAAATTTAAAGGGCTGAGCTAAAGTTCAGTGAGGTTTACCGAGCAAGTAACATTTAATAAACCCTTAAATCAGTACAATTAAGCAAGTAGTTGCACATTTCACTGTACAGTCACTTTCATTAAGCAATTGAGGAAACACTTCACCAAACAATCACTTTTAAAATGATACGGAGTTCGCATTAGAGTCACTTCAATGTCATTGAGCATTCATTTCAGTGTTAAGAGATACTCCATTTCACTGTCATTGTACATTCATTTCAATATCATTGCACATTCCGCCAATTCACCTCCTTATGTCCCTCCAAAACAATAAACAATCCCCTACATTCAATAATCAGTCAATAATCTCCCAACTTATGATATACTCGAGTATATCGAAACATTTATCCAAAACTACCATCCTACTCGGACCAAGCCCTTTGCTAGCTCGAATAGTTCGTTGAACGGAGGGTTTTGGGGCTCAGTTCAATCGATGCGGCAAGGCACACATACGGCTTACATTCATGCATACTTACATAATATTCAGTCAATTATCGACCTTCCAAACTCAACTAAGTCGAGTGTGATAAAGTACACCCTCGATTTAGAACGCGAGGGACAATTGAAATACACTTTACAAGGAATCATTTAATAATAAATTCATATAAAGCACATTTGTCACATCAATTTCACTTAGATACACATAAATAGTTAAACACATAAATTCAGAAAACACTCACCCAATTATTCAAATAATTTTACTCTCGAGCCTCGGGTTTGTTTCCTGACCCGCAGCTACTTTCTAGACAAGTTCATAATTTTGAATAAATATATAATTTGTAGTTATTCACCTTTATTTGTTATCCTATTATTTAAATTATTAAAATCAGTTTGACTTAAGTATAAATATATTCAGTAGTTATTCCATATTTCATTTTGAGACTTATTGATATTATCATTTTATACCAAGAAATATACGTATTTTTCAAGTTTATATTTTAAAATGAATATACAATTTATATATTATCACTTATCACTTGTTACTTTATGATTTAAACTACTAAAGTCAAGTTTGGCTTATAAAACAAGGTATAACATATTTTATATTTATTTTACATTTTATTTCAAAATTTATTAACTTTATTATTTCAAACCAAGAATTATACATTTTTCCCAAGTTTATATCTTTATGTAATATTTGAATCAGGAATATATCTTTCTCAATCCAATATTCATTAATTACGGCTTATAAATACTCCATTTGTTCCCTTTTAAATCAACTAAACTCTAAGTTATTTGTAAATTGGATTTTGTTCCATTACACTCGTCCCTCAAATTTTATAGTTTTTAACATATTTGTAAAGACAATATTAAGTGATTAGAAGCCAATTTAGGTGTATAACTATCATGAGTTTTCCTCTCATTTGCTTTAATTTAACTCTACTCGTGGAACTACATATAGTCGTTAAATCTCAGGACCAACCTTAGCTATCATTTATGAAAGTTACAGGGTTGGAAATTAGATGAAATACTGTTCAAAAATAGGTTTCCTCACGGCCAACATCAAGTTAGAATGCATTCGGAAAAACAAGAGGAAGGCAACGAGAAAGGCAGCTTTGCCAACTCTGGGTGTTTTGATCATAACTGAGCTAAACTTATCGGATTGAGGAGAATTTTATAGCGTTTCAAAGCTAAGACATAGACCTACATTCCTATGAAGACATTGATATCCAGTTATCGCATTTTCAAGGTAAAAAATGAACGGTCAGAAATACATGAAAACAGGTCAGGAATTTACGCAGTTAGGAGTCTTCCATTGTTCACTTCAAGTTTTCTACTTGCTTTGATCTTGCTTGTTGCAGTTTACGGTCTGCATGACATTCCACATTTACTACACAGGTTTAGGAGCTAAAGTTTATAGAGGACAGCCAAGTTCCCTTCTTTTCTCTTTCGGTTGCAATCACTAAATTTTCCAGCAAAACAGTAGCTTATCCTTTGACATTTTCTCACCTTTTCCTCTTCAGTTTTAGGTCTCAATTACTCATGCAGAGGTTGCTTACTCGACTACCAGGCTATCCTAAGCTAAACATGAGAGTTTATGACCAGATTCACAAGAAACTGAATCAAATCCTATGTTTTTCGCAAGACTGCAAAATCTGATGCGTAGCAGTATGCATCAGATTCTTTCGAGCTCAGTCTAAACCATTTCATGCTCACTTCAGTTTATACTCATTTCCGTTAAGATGCTTCATAAAGTTTAAGATGCTTCATACAGATCACAGTTTAATGCAAGTGTTTAATGGCCAAAGTTGCAGAAGACCGCTGGTTTCCTGTTTCCATTCTTGCCTCGTTTGGAGTTAACAGACTGTTATCAGATTTCTATCAATAATCTAGCTTAACGTTCCAGTTTTTTTTTCCAAGTTCCATGGTTAACCTGCTTTTAATACTTAAGGTAAACATAGTTCATACATTCTTAACTACGGTTTGCTTCCTTCTCTATTAGCGTCTGCCCAATCCGTACCTGTTTCTTGGCTAAAGGGCAGACCATCAGTTCTAAGAAAGATTTCCTGCAACCGAACTTAATTTTCTTAACTAGAATCTAGTATACTACATACGTACTCAAGTGCACCAGAAATAATTCTTAGCTAATTCAACATATATAGCTTATGTTTAACGGATTAAATCAACTAAACAGAAAGTGGTTATTCACACTTACCTCTAGTCTGTTCGGAAATGCAGACGAACTCAGTTTCCTTTCCAGCTTGTTCTTTCCAGTCTTTGGGTTAGTTACTGACGAAGCTCACCAGGCTTTTGTTCTCACTCTCTCAACCTTGCTCTCTTTTCTCACTCACTCGGGTCTGTTTTAGAAGGAAGGCAAGAAGGGAAAGCAGCTTTAGTTTTTGCTCTCAGCACCGCCAGTTTTGTTGCTTTAAAGTTTAAACTACAGCCTTTCGGTCACTGCTTACTCAGTACATTTGATAGTATATTCCCTTCCTGGCAGCTGTCTTAAGAAGGGTTACTCACCGCCCCAAATCCCAGCTAGTTTTATTTCCGCCGCTTGGTCTCAACAGAGCTTGCATTCGGTTCCAATTGTTTTGTGAAATTCTGATAGCCCAAGTGATGGTCGCATGGTAATTAGTCTACAATTTAAGGTTAGTTTGGTCTTTCAGTTGTAGTTTAATTGCTCTCCAAGACCTGAAATTTTTATGATTTGATGCAGGGACTCCTAACTTTGTTTGTATTTTCGTGGATAATTTTCTTACGTTGATTTTGACACATTTAGCTTTAAGAGAAACTTATTAGACATGTACTTATTAAATTTATTTTCTAAATTCTCAATTTTATAGGGATTCAATTAAGCATTTAAGGTAACCATTTATTCGTTATATATATAAATTTTCTAATATCAAAGTAAATAAATGAAATGAATTTAGGGCATACACATAATTTTCTCGGGTTCTCACAAAGTTTGTTTCCTACCAATTTTTTAATAACTTTAACTACAGTAATATCAAAAAACTCCTCATTAAACTACATATTTCAAAATATCCAAAACATACAAAAAAATTTTTCTTCCTCCTTTCTCCTTCCACCTCAACCCACTACCACCCCGGCCGGCGCCGAAGGCCACGTCTTTTTTCTCTCTCTCTCTCTTCTTCCTCTCCCTCTCCTCCCCTCTTCCCCGCCACCTCTCTCCCCCCTTCTCCCTCCCCCACCACCCTTCCCTTACCCCTTTGCCCGATCTGGTCGCATGACTAGAAAGCATTCGGGAAAGGGGGGAGAGAGGAGGGGAGAGGGAAGAGAGGGAAAGAGAAAAGAGCAAAAAAAATTCTTGTTCTAACTAGAAGGGAGAGGTGACAAGGGAAGGGGAAGGGAGATGAAGAAGAAAGGAAAGAAAAGAAAAAAGAAAGAAAGAAAGAAAGAAAAAGAAAAACAAGAAAAGAAAAAAGTTTTTCATTTTAAAAATTTTTCCTACAATTTTACAGTAAGTTACAGTAAAATTTTAGACAAACACCCAAAAAACTCATTTGCCAAACGAGGCCTAAGTTTCACCCAGATATTTATTGGGAGTTATTTGCCAAATAGGGCCGTAATATCTCACTCTCTTATCAACTTTTATCAAACTCTATTGGAATTGCCCAGTTTTTTAGAGTTTCTCTCTTTTTTCACGAATCTTTAATTCGTGATTGGGATCCATTCATATAACATTCCTCATTGGGAGGATGTTCATGAAACCCTTCTGCTCTTACATTTCCACTACCGTGTTATGAGAGATGCTTGAAAATCTTGATTGGTACCTTATGGTTTTTGTGCCTCACATAGGTGACTTCCTCTTCCTCTCCAAGTTCTGTATTGTGGCCATCAATAGAATGAGCCATCCTAACAATACGATCCTAACATTTAGATGGGAGAAAGGGATTAAACCTTGTATAAGTATAGCAAAACCTCGCATTAAGATAATCCTTTTCATAACAAGCCCTACACCTTACATATCATATTAAATAGATGACTGAAACATACCTATGTCCCAACTGTAATGGATCATACTATAGTGGGTTTTACTAGTTTTAATTTAACCCCTATTTTGAGAAAACCAAATTAATTAGCGAAACGCCAAATTAGAATAGAATTCTAAGATTCTTCCACTTGAGCAACACTGATTGTTTCAAACTTGAGTTTGAAATCATTTGAAATGTAAATGTCAAAATAAGTTTAGAAAATGACTCTCAGGTTAAACACAACTTTTATGGCCTTTATAAGAAAATATCTTAATCCAGAATTTTGTACAAAGAGAGTAATTGTTCCGAATTATAGATGTCTTTACATTATTTATTAATGTAGGACCTCCATAATTACAAGTACTAATACTTCATCAATCCAAATTCCATAGTGTGATAAAGTATAATGGGTTTTAACTCCCATGATCCAAGAGTAATAGAATCAAATCAAAACCACGTTTAGTCCACTGTATAGTCTTAAACCGACTCTATACAGGGTTTCATGTCCCCTTTAGTGCTTCTAAATCGAAGCCACTTCACAAAGGAAGCATGTATAGGATTTCGTCCACTTAACCTCTAACACAAAGCCACTTTGCATATCAAGCAATCATATTTGTAACTCCCACTGACCAAGTACAACCACATAAAAAGCACCACACATTTGACATACTTGTCAAACCATTGAAGTGTAAGCAACTTGGTCAATAATTACTGAACATTTAATCGTTGCAGTACGTTCGTAAACTACATTATACTTATCAATCCATTCCCTTTACTTTAGATAACTGTAAAAATTGTAAACATCCATATCACAAGCAGTCCAAAAATTTGTACTCGTTGTCAAGAACACGATGGTGGAAAGATCAAATTTATCCAAGATCAATGTGAGCCTTTGAGCATTAAGATAAGACAGATATAACCTCCATTCTAGAGGATTTTAAATAACTTAATTACCCACAAGTCTAGTATCTACAGTCTTAATTATCCATGTAAATTATTTCAGAATGCTCAAAGAAAATATGTGATGGTAAACTAGTATTCTAGCTCAACTTGACTCCTTACCATGCCTAGATTAGATTATGTCTTTCTTCTTATATCCTAAATAAGAAAACAGAAAAGATACTCCTCAATAAACAAACTTGTTTAACAAAAGTGCAGCATTCCTTTAAAAAGTTTACAAACGTTGACCAAATTAGTTTATAACTCATGATTTTAAAATGAAGCCTTGTTCTAGTGACAAAATTAAAAAAAAAAGAGTTAAGATTCCAGAAATAATAAAAGTTTTTATTCAAGTCTCACACTTGCCATTTGTAGTTTAACAAAACATTAGTATTAATTCAATATTCTGTGGAGATAATTATAGCTTATTTTGTGGGTTATCATACTTTTGTAACATAACAAAATGTTAATACTAGTTATAAAACCCATGAATTCGCATAGGTAATTTTTATTTTCAAAATGAATGGAACAAATATTAATTCATAGAATAAAAAACAAATTTTATAAATCTAAAGATACCATATATAAAACAAAGATTTGAAGGTGATCTAGAATAGTTAATGCATGAACAAATTGCTATTTATTTATATTGAATCATACTCTATATCAATTTTGCTTATTCTAAAACATGGTGGTAAAGTAACATGTAAGAGAATACTTTGGGATTCTTCTAATATGTAATTAATTAAATTTCTCTTCGATACAAATAAGGTATTTGAATGTATTATAGTTTTTGATTTGCAATGGTCCTAATTATGTTGAAAGAGGACAAATGTTTTCCCTATACCTTAATTTCCTAAATTGATCACACTATAATTGATTTGTAATTGACTAATTATAAGAAAAAGGAATAGATAGCCTCTTAATTTTTAGATTGGAAAAAACAAAGACACTAACTTTTCGTAGGGAATGGATCACAAAAACGAAAAGAATAGAATAAAATAGAATAGACAAATTATTCTTTGAACAATAAAAAATCTAAAAAAGGTAGCTAAGGAAAAAGAGTTTTTTAATTTCTTAAAGAATAATAAATAAAAAATTAACTTGAAAGGTGACTTTTTGATGCTTGATGAATAAAATTAAAAAAAAACTAATAGAACTTGTTATAATCAATACTTTTTTATTAATTGCGCTCCCTGCCTCCCTATTCCCCTTCCTTACCATTCCCTCCTACCCAAACCTAGTTGGCCAGGATCGTTATAGTCAATACTTACATAGAGACTACTCTGACATATAATAAGTTACAAATAGAATTGATCCCAACAGAGAAAACATGATATTTTTTTTTTGGATAAAAAGAACAATTTCATTTAGATATCTACGCAACTGCAATCTAACAATTCCGTGTCCATGTCCTTCAGATAGTTTAGATGATCAAATATAATAAAACCCGTTTCAAACCCAAAGAAAAATTTAGATCTAGCCTCCAGATTTGATTTCTTAGATCCACCAAATATTTGTGGTCTCATCAACTAGAAAAAGGAAGAAAAGCAAAAAAAATATTCTCACAAGAATATCATAGGAGAGAATAAATATTCCACAAGAAAAATCTAGGGGAAAAGAATCTCTCACTAGGAGAATTTATTCAAATAAAGAAAATAACACTAAGAAAAGAGCTCCACCCCATAGGGAAAGATTAGATTGTCTAGTCTTTCTCCCATGGGGGAGTTGAATGAGATATTAGCTAGTAAAGGAGTTTTAAAGAGAAGGAAGAGAGAGAATGAGTTTTGAGAAAACCTGATAGCTACTCAAAAAATTTAAGAAAGAACAATTAATTAGACGATCCAAATGTAACATTATGAGCAATATGTTATATATTAGGACATGATGATAGAAAAATGCAAATTGTCAAAACATTAGCTATAGATATAGTGAATAGGATTATAAAAATGTTAAAGCATTAGGTAAAAAGGCCAAATAATAGAGTGTAGAAATGTAAATGTCCATAGGATTCCAAATTTGGTAACCACGAACTGAAAAGAAAGAACTATCTATTATGGTTATGGATTACTGCTAAATAACTATCTATTTGTACACTTATTTTAGTGAATTTTCCCAATACCCATTGTCAAAAATATAAAACCAATTCCTTTGAAAATGATTTCAACAAATTTACTCAAAATTTTAATAATATGTTTTTATTAGGTGTACACACATTGGTGTGTGCCTAAATACTAGTAGTTTAATTATACTTGTTCATGTAAAGTGATATAATTGGAAGGGCAGTTTGTTTTTATGCTAATCTGGTCAAATTAAGTTTCGAGAGTGAAACTTAGGTGGGTAGAATTAATGTAATACCTGAAAATCATTCATAAGAGTTGTTGGCAGAAAAGCTAGAATGTATATCAATTAGAAATTAAACAACTAAATCAATTATTAGCATAAACAAGTATAGAATTTCTTCTAAAGTGTTTAAATCTGTTGACGCAAAAATTAGATCAGTAAGCAAGATAAACAACCTATAAATTGCTCGATATAGAATATTTAATGCATTCTAATGCGAACAGAAAAATAATTATTTCACATCCTGTCATCCTTATAATCGGTTGTAAATAAAAATCAATAAGATTCTCATAGTATGGAATGTAAAGAAACATAGGAAAATGCAATTAAATATGAAGAATAGAGGAGAATTACTAGAAATCAAACTTTTGAGAGACTAAAAATAATTGCCAATAGAAAGAGAGAATCTAGAGAAAGCAACTAAGGTTTGGTACCTAGTTTTTAAGATCAAAAGGTCCAAAAGTTAAGGAATGGAAATTTCTTTGTCTTCAATCACGTAATAGTTGGTTGGGAAAATTTCCTTTGCAAGATCCTCATTTGATGCTAGAATCATCTACTGCTTTTGGTGCGTTATTCTTTTGTTGATATAACTTATTGAGCTATCATTTTCTTATTGAATAAGAATCGGTCCAAGAAACAAATGTGTTGGGACGCATAAAACAAATCTTTAGAAACGTTTGGAGAAAACAATTACAAATTACCATAGTTTTGCAAATTCTCAAGGAGAGTATGCTGCTGCTGCGTGATATGAAAAACAAAATAAATGTGCTTTTACAGGGCATTACTCAACGGAAATTCCTCCTCAGCTGATTATCCTTCAATGCGCAAATTTTGTCATTAGGCATACTTCAGGTATGCATAGCGCCATGACTTCTTGAACTGAAGGATCCCAAAACTCCCAATAGCCCGACAGCAATAACCTGGTTCTATACCGCATAAAACCAAGACCAATTAGACTCGCCGTGGCCTATATCATCATGAATATGCCCATTTTTTGTAGGCAATTTATGTCCCAGGCAGTCATTTGGGAGTTGCTCGCCACAGAGTCCACTGTTTCCTTCATAGATAGATGGGTCGATTAAGGTCTGAATTTGATTCCTGATGGTATTGGCCCTGATAGCTTATTGTGTGACAAATTCAGGGAAGTTCAACCAGTTTAAAGCAGATAAGCTTTCAGGATTGCACCGAAGAGTGAGTTCATTGATAGATCAAGTGACTCAAGTTGCTTCAAGTTGGCCAATCTTCTCGGGGATCCTTCCAGTCAAATGATTATGTGAAAGGTTCAAAGTTTGCAAATCAACCAGATCCATTATCCCATCAGGGATCTCATCCACTAAATTATTTGTCGAGAGGCTTATCGATTTAACGCACAAAAGGTTCCGAGAGGAGTACTCAAGTTCTCCTCACTTGAAGTTTTGAAGCCAGGTGAAATCACCGAATGCCCTGAGATCAGTTCCTGGTTCACTTGATACCATCATTGAGAAGTTGATAAAACAATGAGGAATAGATCCTGTTAAATTATTATGCACTAGGTTCAGCACTTGAAGGCTTGAGACAGGCAGAACTCACCAGAAATGACTCCATGGAAGTTATTTGACTGAAATCTTAGAAACTTTAAATTTGATAACCTTTCCCCAATCCATGTTGGTATAATATCCTTGAGTCCATTGTCACCGAGATCAAAGAATTTGTAAATTTCCCAGACGCTGCATTGAGGATGGGAGCTTCCCAACGAATTTATTTCGATTCAAATGCAGAATCCAAAGTTGTCCCGAACTCGGAATTTGACTGCATTAGACTGTTATTTTGCCAATAGGAAAATAAACCAAGCTATTTTAGTTTCCTAATTCGTTTTGGTATCTTATTTGTTTAGTTTTCCATATTAGATTAGGAAATCTAAGTCAGTTTCCAAATAAGTTTTGGTTTACAACCGTATTTGTTTTAGGAAATTTTGGAGTCTATAAATACTAATAGTCTAGTAGGTTGTTGGGTGTAGAGAGTTGAGTGAATCTAAAGATTAGACTTGAGAGAAAATTCATAGTTGAGATTTGTGAGTGGTGGTGCGCAAAAGGCTATGACTTAATATTTGTTTTGAGTTAAATAAATTATTGAGTGTTTGTTTTTCTCCTCTTCCCACATATGTTTTTTATATGTGTTAGAATTGCTTCCGCTGTGTGCACGAGAATTTTTCGTGGCCAACAATGGTATCAGAGGTCTAGGCTTTGATCCTAGGGGTTTAGTTTGGCAATATTTTGGGGCTCGGAGTTTGTTCGTGAAATTAAAGTATGGATTGGCATTATTTTGCACAATTGTCACATTTTTATCTTCGACGGTAAAAACAATTTTGAGGCATGGAGGTCGATGATGAAGAACTTTTCCAAAAATATTGGAGTATGAAATATTGTCGAAACAGGATATACGGAACCGGTAGCAGGTATGGAAATATCAAGCAATGCAGTTAAAAAATTAGAGAAGAAATAGACAGTTGGATTGCAAGGCAATGTACTATCTCAACACTCAAGTCCAGTTGCATGTTGCCCAAAAATTTATACATGCAAAGTCGGCAAAAGAGGCTTGGATAAATTTTTGGTGAACTCAAATTGAGGTGCTGCTAACGTGAGAAAAATCAGATTGCAGGAACTTAGGAGACAATTTGAGTTGATCTAGATGAAATCCATGAAGTTAATTAAAGATTTTATTGGCACAATTAAAGAAATTGTCAATGATATGGAGTCGAATGGAGAGAATTTGGAAGAGGTTAGAGTGGTTGAAAAGGTTCTGAGATCTCTAACTGCCAAATTTCACACCAAGGAGACAATCCTTGAAGCCACAAAGGACCTTGACAATTTGTCACTTGCTGAATTGGAAGGTGAATTGCTGATATATGAGATGTCCCTAAATCTGCAACCATCGGATATAGTAGAGGAGGTGTTACAAGCCAAGGTGGATCACCCAAAAGAAAAAGAGGGGGTGAATCGCATGGACACAAATCAAAGGGGCCAGAACTTCAGAGGTAGAGGACGTAGCGGCAGAGGTAACTTTCGTGATCGTGGAAGAGGTAATTATTCTTACCAACCCAGAAATAATTCTAATAGGGATCAGAAAAATAGTCAACAGCAAAGTCAAAGAAATCATTTTCAAAGGCGTGATAGATCTAATGTCAAATGTTATAATTGTGATAAAATTGGTCATTATCAAATGAATATTGGTCCAATAAAGAGGTACATGCTAAAGTGGCTGAAAATAGTAGTGATAGAGAGGAGACCTTGTTGTTTTCTAGTTCTACAACTGAAGAGTCTATGAAGAATGATTGGTTTATTGATTCTGGTTGTAGTAATCATATGTGTGGTAAAAAGGAGATGCTTTCTGACCTGGATGAATCTTTTCATGCATTTGTGAGATTTGGAAATAATGAAAAGTAAAGGAAAAATCAGAATTATCTAGCAAGATGGGTTTTCGAATTTTATTTCTGATGTTTTTTATGTGCCAAGTTGATATCATAATTTGTTGAGTTTGGGATTTTAAATATGGTGAGAGCACCATCAGTGATGAAAAATTGGGATTAATTGCCAAGGTAAAGATGAACCGTAGTTGTTTGTGGCCTCTTTCTCTTAACTGTGGTGATTTACCTTGCTTTAATTCCATTACTTGTGATGGTTCTTGGTTATGGCATATGCATTTTAGGCATTTGAATTTTGGGAGTTTGAAATTTCTTGCAAAAAAGAAATTAGTTATTAGGTTGTCTTCTGTTGAGTTTCCTGATAAGATGGGTTTTCGAATTTTATTTCTGATGTTTTTTATGTGCCAAGTTGATATCATAATTTGTTGAGTTTGGGACAACTGTCTGAAAAAGGTTATGATCTGCATTTTAAATATGGTGAGAGCACCATCAGTGATGAAAAATTGGGATTAATTGCCAAGGTAAAGATGAACCGTAGTTGTTTGTGGCCTCTTTCTCTTAACTGTGGTGATTTACCTTGCTTTAATTCCATTACTTGTGATGGTTCTTGGTTATGGCATATGCATTTTGGGCATTTGAATTTTGGGAGTTTGAAATTTCTTGCAAAAAAAAAATTAGTTATTAGGTTGTCTTCTGTTGAGTTTCCTGATAAGAAGTGTGAGTCTTGTATTTTGGGAAAGAAGCACAGGGATCTTTTCCAAAAGGCAAGGCTTGAAGGGCTAATCGACCACTTGATCTAGCAAGATGGGTTTTCGAATTTTATTTCTGATGTTTTTTATGTGCCAAGTTGATATCATAATTTGTTGAGTTTGGGACAACTGTCTGAAAAAGGTTATGATCTGCATTTTAAATATGGTGAGAGCACCATCAGTGATGAAAAATTGGGATTAATTGCCAAGGTAAAGATGAACCGTAGTTGTTTGTGGCCTCTTTCTCTTAACTGTGGTGATTTACCTTGCTTTAATTCCATTACTTGTGATGGTTCTTGGTTATGGCATATGCATTTTGGGCATTTGAATTTTGGGAGTTTGAAATTTCTTGCAAAAAAGAAATTAGTTATTAGGTTGTCTTCTGTTGAGTTTCCTGATAAGAAGTGTGAGTCTTGTATTTTGGGAAAGAAGCACAGGGATCTTTTCCAAAAGGCAAGGCTTGAAGGGCTAATCGACCACTTGAACTGATTCATTCAGATTTATGCTCAGTTGAAGTTCCTTCCTATGGTGGTAGTAAATATTTTATTGATGATTTCAGCAGGAAGACATGGGTGTATTTTTTAAGAAATAAATCCGATGCATGTGATATGTTTAAAAACTTCAAATATTATGTAGAGAAGCAGAGTGGCTATTCTATTAAAACTTTGAGAACTGACAGAGGCACTGAGTATCTTGTTTGTGATGACTACTTGGTGGAAAGTGGCATAAAACATCAATTGACAGCTTGATATACACCTCAGCAGAATGGTGTAGCTGAAAGGAAGAATAGGACTGTGATGGACATGGTGAGGTCTATGATGCACTTCAAGGGTATTCCTAAATCTTTTGGGCAGAAGCAGTATCTTGTGTTATTTATATTTTAAACAGGTGCCCTGCTAGATGCAATTTTGGGAAGACCCACAAGAAGTTTGGACTGGTATGAAACCGGATATTTCTCACTTCAAGATATTTGGGTGTCTTGCGTATGCGTATGTTCCAGA
>JACYVW010000252.1:0-40729 GCA_023065735.1 Coffea humblotiana | reverse complement strand
AAAAATAAATGATTGTTTTTCATGTTGCGAGATTTTTCATCATTGTTGTGTAAATAAAATATTCTTTCATCTATTTCATGGTCTTATTTATTTCTTTGATTTATCAAATAGCAATCCTTATGATTTATTGAAATGTTTGGATACCAAGTGTCATATTTGATAAGCATCGAAAGTTAAGAAAATTTGATATGGTTCGCAGAGCAAAGTTGAGTTTTCTATGTCGGGAATTTATCAACTGGCGATCCTTGTGATTTATTGAAATGGTAGGTATCAAGTGTCTCATTAGCATTGGAAGTTGAGAATTTGACACAGTTCGCAGAGTAAAGTTAAGTTTTCGCTACATCGGAGAAAAAAACGCCCAAATACTCATACTTATACATTTCTTGAAAGCAGGATTGATCGGATGGTGGTGGCATTATCTATCATTATAATTATTTTTCTTTTGCAGGTCCAATAGTCCAATAGCATCATACAAGGATATTGTTTTTTAGAAGAAGTCATCTGTCTCTATTTTCAAAATTCTACAAAAACATTCTGCAAAAATCTTTTCAATTATCTCGACAGACTTGGTTGTATCCCACTGACCTTTTTAACCTTGGCAGGTTTGAGTTGTATTCCACTAACCGTTTTTATCTCGGTTGGGGTTGAGTTTTATCCCACCAACCTCAGCAGGTTTGGGTTATATCCCACCGACCGTTTTTATTTCGGTTGGTTTGAGTTTTATCCCGCCAACCTCGACAGGTTGGGTTGTATCCCAACTGACCGTTTTTATTTCGATTGGTTTTGAGTTTTATCCCCCAATCTCGGCAGGTTTGAATTGTATCCCACTTGTAACATCTCGTATTTTCTAAAATGACATTTTGTGTTAATTTTGGTTTATTAATTTTGACAATGACATTTTACGTGCAAGTTGTGGTTTATGAATTTTGGGTTTAAGGATTTAAAATTTTTCCAACATCCTAGTTTTGTACACTTGATTTTGTTTGTTAATTTTGGTGTCATTTGATTAATTAAGTTTGCTCTAAGATGTTTAAAATTTTGTTTTAAAAAAACCCTAGTTGAATGCAAAGGTGATTTCTTGACACCCTATTTTATAAAAACTTGATTTTTGTGAAAATCCTAATTTATTTGTCAAACCCCTAGTTTTATTCAAACTAAAAAGTGTGGTCTTCAATTGGGATCATGCGAGACAATGAGAGTTAGCGCAAAGGTGATTAAGGTGCATTATAGATGATTGGATTCATTAAGTGCCATTGGTGATTTTGGATTACGTGGATTAATCTAAGTTAATAGTTTATGGATTAAAGTGATAAGAATACAATTTCTCAAACCAATTGGCAAGAGTGCAAGCCAAGGGAAATGAGTTGTGCTAGGTTTACCTAAGCTAATTGTGGTTGGAAGTTGAAACTTGACAAAATTGACCAAGAGACAAAAGCAAAACTTGGATTTAACTTGGTACTTTGACTAAGTTATATTAACCAAGACAAGACCAAAAACAACAAGAGACAAAGGGGAGAGAGAGCCGTGAGAGAGAGAGAGAAAATAGAGAGGAAAAGGGGAGAAAAACCAGAGGAAATCTGGGAATTCAATCCACTATTTATCCCTCCAATTATGTGTGAAAGCAAGGAGAAGGAACGATTGGCTGCTGGCTGTCTTCATCATCTCTGTCCAGCTTTGTTTCTTGAAGATTGAAAGGTAACCTGATTTCCTAGCTCTCAATTCTTATGGTATAGCTTGTAGTAGTAACTAGAAGTTGGAGTTACTAAGCTAGGAACTGATTTCATAGCTGGAAATTCGTGGTTGAAATTGATTGAATGAATTTGGCAGTTTTGATTACTGTTCCAGATTTCTTGTCCGAAATTGGCTTGAATATTCGGGTATGATGGAGGCTGAATTAGCCTTAGCACAAAACATGAAAGTTGTAGAGAATTGATGTATATTATTCCTGTAAATATTCAGCTCAATCGGAGCAGGATATCTTGTGAAATGACTAATTTACCCCTGCTGCCCTGTTTCTATCCGAAATGATAATCAGCCTCTGTAATTGGCTCGTTTGGCTGGGAGATGATTGAGTTAGCTTTTGATGCCTTCTTAAGAATTGTAGCCTTGTATCTTAGCTTTCAAATGGCTTTAGAATCACCGGAATCGGAGTTGTGTGTTCTGAGATATGACTGTCTAAATCTGGTCTGTCTATAAATCTGATTTTGAACCTGAGATTGAAACCTCTGGGACATGTTTTCGTGTTTTTGACCTGGAAGGAATAAATCTGGGCAGAAATGGTCTTCACAAAAGTTGTAGCTCTATCTCTTAGCTTTCTAACGCATTTGGAATCGCTTGAATTGGATTTCTGAATGTTGCGTTATGCCTGTTTAAGTATGTCCTGTTCTTCATCCTGCAATAGATCATTTGCTGGACTGTTCTTGCTAAATCTGGGGCATTTTCGAGTTGATTTAGCTAACAGTGTCTTCATGGAAGTTGTCAAGTATAGTCTTGTCTATCCACTTGTAAATTCTTAGGTCATTTGACCAAGTTTTACACATGTAACGGTTAAAACGTTCTTAACCGGCAAAACTGTCCAGCATAACCGTTAACTTCTTGAGGCAGTTCACTTCAGCTACTGTCTCAGCCGAATTTGACCTTGAAAACATTGGATTTAGCCTTTGATATCTTCTTGAAAGTTGTAGTTCATTGTCTTAGCTTCGAAAGCCACCTCGTACACTCCAATCCGATAATCATAAATTGAGTTATGATTAAAATCATAGGAAGTGTCAAATCTGATCGTGCACATAGTGCACCTCGCACTAGGTGTTTTCCGTTTCCATTTCGTTTCCTTTTTCCGATGAAATTTTCTAAACCCTTTTAAGTTGAGTTTTATGTTTGATTTGGAAAACTCTTAGTTACTTATGCCCTTTGATCTAAAAGTACTCTTTTTACTTTAAAACTCATACTAATACCTTGTACTAGTAGGTATTCGGATTTTCTTTGATCTACCAAATATTTTGATGGTTGAATCGTAATATTTTCTTATGGTTATTTTAGGGTTCCTTGGTGATTAAGGGTGTTATCCGAAAGGATACTCTGGACGTTATTTTGCTTATATAGGTGAGTGTTCTTTACATGCTAAAGGATTTCCCAAAGTGTTCTAGTAAAATCTGCTTTATGTGCTTAATGTGAGTGGTCATCTTTTCAAAATGATTTACTCAAGTGTTTTAGTTAAATATGCTGAATATTCGCCAAATGATTTGCTTAAGACTTTTGCTAAATGTGCACTAGATTCCATAGAAATGTATTTACTGTTACTAAAGGTGTTTGGTGAATGGATTTGCGAACTGGTTTATCTTTTGGTGAGTAATTGGATTCTTATTGTGTTCACTGCCTTATGTGACCAAATGAGACTTAGACGGGGGTGTATCTTATCGCACTCGATTTAGGTCTCAATACTTCGATATTGGATGTGTGATATGTGATGTGATGTGCATGTGGGCTGATCACTTGTTGTGGGTAACACCCCACCTCCTGGAGGGGTGCTAGGTTCCTTGCCCTGCGGGATTGGACTCTTCACTTGTTGTGGGTAACACCCCACCTCCTGGAGAAGTGACTATGCCCGATCTCTGGGTTAGACGGACTATTCGAGCCGGCCAGGGTTTGGTCGAAGTCAGTCCAATGCTAACTTGGAGATCCGAATATTGTGACTTAATATTTTTACCCTGGTAGCATGTGTGCTGAAAGCCCGGGAGGCTTGAGTTGCTGTGTGCTGTAAGTTCAAGTGGTCTTGCTATTGTTACTGTTATTGACCCCAAGTTGCTGTGTGCTGTAAGCTCGGGAGGCTTGAGTTGCTATGTGCTGTAAGCTCAAGCTGGTATTGCTATTGTTACTGTTATTGACCCCGGGTTACTCTGTGCTACAAGCTTGGGAGGCTTGAAATGCTCAGGCAATTATCATTATTGTTAATGATATTGTTATTGAGTGGACTGGCCAGAGTGGGTGATAAGGTGGACGGGTGGAGTTCTACGGATTATTGGTTGACGGAGTGTCAACATAAGATCAAGTGTGGAATTGAATTGACTTTGGAGCCGCTCGTATCCTTTGATTGTATTTTCTATTTCTGTTATTGATTTGGTATATATTGAGTGGTTGAGTGATATGTTATTGAATTGCTTAACTGTCTCCTTGATGTTTCGTTTGGAATTTTAAATACAAGATTTTAGCTAAATGACTTGAAAAACTCAAAACTTTATGGAATTGATTGGGAAATCAATGTTTTAACTAAATGAGATTTTGCTCACCGATTTTCACTGAGCACTCACTGAGCTTTTAGCTCACCCCAAAAATATTTTAGTTGCCTTGCAGGAACCAGGAATGGAAGAGTTCAAGTGAAGCGGAGACTTTATTTGGATTGTCTTTATTTCTTGAAATTGTATTAGCATTCGCTTGGACATGAAATGGGATGTAAATATTGTATTTATTGGAATCGAAGTGTAATTTGGTTGAGTTTGTATAGAGTTCCGGCGAGAGTTGTGCAGACGGTCCGCCGAACCCTCTGGGTTACCCTAGGGAGAGGTGGGGCCGTCACAGGTGGTATCAGAGCATAGGTTTCAGATCTTTATGGGCGTGGGACTGAGTGAGTCATGTTGGGTTTATGTTTTAGTGCGTATGTCAGGCAGGAACGGGATTGGATTGATTTACGCCTTGGGATGGCCAACCTTGGTGTGAAAAGACTTGATTTTGTTTTGGTGCTTGAGTACGAATGTATGTTTGGACTATAGTGTTGGAAATGAAGGTATTCGTGGTAGACCAATAGGATCAGGGCCAAGGAGGTAATGCCCGAAATAACAATGGGATTACGGAGGGAAAAGATAGAGTTAGGTTTCAATGGTTTATGGTGCCGGCCTGTCATACTCGAGTGTTTGTTTTAATTGAAGGATGAGTTTGGTATTTGATGATTGGATAAGAAATATGGAAAACTGATTGAAGTGTGTATGCTAGAATAGTGTTGAGCTGGTCCAGTGAAAGTGAATGTCGAGGACGACATTCTTTTAAGGAGGGGAGATTGTAACATCCCGTATTTTCTAAAATGACATTTTATGTGTTAATTTTGGTTTATTAATTTTGGCAATGACATTTTACGTGCAAGTTGTGGTTTATGAATTTTGGGTTTAAGGATTTAAAATTTTTCCAACATCCTAGTTTTGTACACTTGATTTTTTTGTTCATTTTGGTGTCATTTGATTAATTAAGTTTGCTCTAAGATGTTTAAAATTTTGTTTTAAAAAAACCCTAGTTGAATGCAAAGGTGATTTCTTGACACCCTATTTATAAGAAACTTGATTTTTGTGAAAATCCTAATTTATTTGTCAAACCCTAGTTTTATTCAAACTAAAAGTGTGGTCTTCAATTGGGATCATGCGAGACAATGAGAGTTAGCGCAAAGGTGATTAAGGTGCATTATGATGATTGGATTCATTAAGTGCCATTGGTGATTTTGAATTACGTGGATTAATCTAAGTTAATAGTTTATGGATTAAAGTGATAAGAATACAATTTCTCAAACCAATTGGCAAGAGTGCAAGCCAAGGGAAATGAGTTGTGCTAGGTTTACCTAAGCTAATGTGGTTGGAAGTTGAAACTTGACAAAATTGACCAAGAGACAAAAGCAAAACTTGGATTTAACTTGGTACTTTGACTAAGTTATATTAACCAAGACAAGACCAAAAACAACAAGAGACAAAGGGGAGAGAGAGCCGTGAGAGAGAGAGAGGAAATAGAGAGGAAAAGGGAGAAAAACCAGAGGAAATCTGGGAATTCAATCCACTATTTATCCTCCAATTATGTGTGAAAGCAAGGAGAAGGAACGATTGGCTGCTGGCTGTCTTCATCATCTCTGTCCAGCTTTGTTTCTTGAAGATTGAAAGGTAACCTGATTTCCTAGCTCTCAATTCTTATGGTATAGCTTGTAGTAACTAGAAGTTGGAGTTACTAAGCTAGGAATGATTTCACAGCTGGAAATTCGTGGGTTGAAATTGATTGAATGAATTTGGCAGTTTTGATTACTGTTCCAGATTTCTTGTCCGAAATTGGCTTGAATATTCGGGTATGATGGAGGCTGAATTAGCCTTATCACAAAACATGACAGTTGTAGAGAATTGAGTGTATATTATTCCTGTAAATTTTCAGCTCAATCGGAGCAGGATATCTTGTGAAATGACTAATTTACCCTGCCCTGTTTCTATCCGAAATGATAATCAGCCTTTGTAATTGGCTCGTTGGCTGGGAAGATGAATGCGTTAGCTTTTATGCCTTCTTAAGAATTGTATCTTGTATCTTAGCTTTCCAATGGCTTTGGAATCACCTAAATCGGAGTTGTGTGTGCTGAGATATGACTGTCTAAGTCTGGTCTGTCTATAAATCTGATTTTGAACCTGAGATTGAAACCTCTGGGACATGTTTTCGTATTTTTGACCTGGAAAGAGTACATCTGTGCTGAAATGTCTTCATAACAGTTGTAGCTCTATCTCTTAGCTTTCCAACACATTTGGAATCGCTTGAATTGGATTTCTGAATGTCGAGTTATGCCTGTTAAGTATGTCCAGTTCTTCAGCCTGCAATAGATCATTTGCGGACTGTTCTTGCTAAATCTGGGGCATTTTCGAGTTGATTTAGCTAACAGTGTCTTCATGGAAGTTGTCAAGACAGTCTTGTCTATGCACTTGTAAATTCTTAGGTCATTTGACCAAGTTTTGCACATGTAACGGTTAAAACGTTCTTAACCGGCAAAACTGTCCAGCATAACCGTTAACTTCTTGGGGCAGTTCACTTCAGCTACTGTCTCAGCGGAATTTGACCTTGAAAACATTGGATTTAGCCTTTGATATCTTCTTGAAAGTTGTAGTTCATTGTCTTAGCTTCGAAACGCCACCTCGTACACTCCAATCCGATAATCATAAATTGAGTTATGATTAAAATCATAGGAAGTGTCAAATCTGATCGTGCACATAGTGCACCTCGCACTAGGTGTTTTCCGTTTCCGTTTCGTTTCCTTTTTCCGATGAAATTTTCTAAACCCTTTTAAGTTGAGTTTTATGTTTGATTTGGAAAACTCTTAGTTACTTATACCCTTTGATCTAAAAGTACTCTTTTTACTTTAAAACTCATACTAATACCTTGTACTAGTAGGTATTCGGATTTTCTTTGATCTACCAAATATTTTGATGGTTGAATCGTAATATTTTCTTATGGTTATTTTTAGGGTTCTTGGTGATTAAGGGTGTTATCCGAAAGGATACTCTGGACGTTATTTTGCTTATATAGGTGAGTGTTCTTTACTTGCTAAAGGATTTCCCAAAGTGTTCTAGTAAAATCTGCTTTATGTGCTTAATGTGAGTGGTCATCTTTTCTAAATGATTTACTCAAGTGTTTTAGTTAAATATGCTGAATATTCGCCAAATGATTTGCTTAAGGACTTTTGCTAAATGTGCACTAGATTCCATAGAAATGTATTACTGTTACTAAAGGTGTTTGGTGAATGGATTTGCGAACTAGTTTATCTTTTGGTGAGTAGTTGGATTCTTACTGTGTTCACTGCCTTATGTGACCAAATGAGACTTAGACGGGGGTGTATCTTATCGCACTCGATTTAGGTCTCAATATTTCGATATTGGATGTGTGATATGTGATGTGATGTGCATGTGGGCTGGTCACTTGTTGTGGGTAACACCCCACCTCCTGGAGAGGTGCTAGGTTCCTTACCCTGCGGGATTGGACTCTTCACTTGTTGTGGGTAACACCCACCTCCTGGAGAAGTGACTATGCCCGATCTCTGGTTAGACGGACTATTCGAGCCGGCCAGGGTTTGGTCGAAATCAGTCCAATGCTAACTTGAGATCCGAATATTGTGACTTAATATTTTTACCTCGGTAGCATGTGTGCTGAAAGCCCGGGAGGCTTGAGTTGCTGTGTGCTGTAAGTTCAAGCTGGTCTTGCTATTGTTACTGTTATTGACCCCGAGTTGCTGTGTGCTGTAAGCTCGGGAGGCTTGAGTTGCTATGTGCTGTAAGCTCAAGCTGGTATTGCTATTGTTACTGTTATTGACCCCGGGTTGCTCTGTGCTATAAGCTTGGGAGGCTTGAGATGCTCAGGCTATTATCATTATTGTTAATGATATTGTTATTGAGTGGACTGGCCAGAGTGGGTGATAAGATGGACGGGTGGAGTTCTACGGATTATTGGTTGACGGAGTGTCAACATAAGATCAAGTGTGGAATTGAATTGACTTTGGAGCCGCTCGTATCCTTTGATTGTATTGTTCTATTTCTGTTATTGATTTGGTATATATTGAGTGGTTGAGTGATATGTTATTGAATTGCTTAACTGTCTCCTTGATGTTTCGTTTGGAATTTTAAATACAAGATTTTAGCTAAATGGCTTGAAAAACTCAAAGACTTTATGGAATTGATTGGGAAATCAATGTTTTAACTAAATGAGATTTTGCTCACCGATTTTCACTGAGCACTCACTGAGCTTTTAGGTCACCCCAAAAATATTTTAGTTGCCTTACAGGAACCAGGAATGGAAGAGTTCAAGTGAAGCGGAGACTTTATTTGGATTGTCTTTATTCTTGAAATTGTATTAGCATTCGCTTGGACATGAAATGGGATGTAAATATTGTATTTATTGGAATCGAAGTGTAATTTGGTTGAGATTTGTATAGAGTTCCGGCGAGAGTTGTGCAGACGGTCCGCCGAACCCTCTGGGTTATCCTAGGGAGAGGTGGGGCCGTCACAGGTGGTATCAGAACATAGGCTTCAGATCTTTATGGGGCGTGGGACCGAGTGAGTCATGTTGGGTTTATGTTTTAGTTCGTATGTCAGGCAGGAACGGGATTGGGTTGATTTACGCCTTGGGATGGCCAACCTTGTTATGAAAAGACTTGATTTTGTTTTGGTGCTTGAGTACGAATGTATGTTTGGACTATAGTGTTGGAAATGAAGGTATTGGTGGTAGACCAATAGGATCAGGGCCAAGGAGGTAATGCCCGAAATAACAATGGGATTACGGAGGGAAAAGATAGAGTTAGGTTTCAATGGTTTAGGGTGCCGGCCTGTCATACTCGAGTGTTTGTTTAATTGAAGGGATGAGTTTGGTATTTGATGATTGGATAAGAAATATGGAAAACTGATTGAAGTGTGTATGCTAGAATAGTGTTGAGCTGGTCCAGTGAAAGTGAATGTCGAGGACGACATTCTTTTAAGGAGGGGAGATTGTAACATCCCGTATTTTCTAAAATGACATTTTATGTGTTAATTTTGGTTTATTAATTTTGGCAATGACATTTTACGTGCAAGTTGTGGTTTATGAATTTTGGGTTTAAGGATTTAAAATTTTTCCAACATCCTAGTTTTGTACACTTGATTTTGTTTGTTAATTTTGGTGTCATTTGATTAATTAAGTTTGCTCTAAGATGTTTAAAATTTTGTTTTTAAAAAAACCCTAGTTGAATGCAAAGGTGATTTCTTGACACCCTATTTTATAAGAAACTTGATTTTTGTGAAAATCCTAATTTATTTGTCAAACCCCTAGTTTTATTCAAACTAAAAAGTGTGGTCTTCAATTGGGATCATGCGAGAATGAGAGTTAGCGCAAAGGTGATTAAGGTGCATTATTGATGATTGGATTCATTAAGTGCCATTGGTGATTTTGGATTACGTGGATTAATCTAAGTTAATAGTTTATGGATTAAAGTGATAAGAATACAATTTCTCAAACCAATTGGCAAGAGTGCAAGCCAAGGGAAATGAGTTGTGCTAGGTTTACCTAAGCTAATTGTGGTTGGAAGTTGAAACTTGACAAAATTGACCAAGAGACAAAAGCAAAACTTGGATTTAACTTGGTACTTTGACTAAGTTATATTAACCAAGACAAGACCAAAAACAACAAGAGACAAAGGGGGAGAGAGAGCCGTGAGAGAGAGAGAGAAATAGAGAAAAAGGGAGAAAAACCAGAGGAAATCTGGGAATTCAATCCACTATTTATCCCTCCAATTATGTGTGAAAGCAAGGAGAAGGAACGATTGGCTGCTGGCTGTCTTCATCATCTCTGTCCAGCTTTGTTTCTTGAAGATTGAAAGGTAACCTGATTTCCTAGCTCTCAATTCTTATGGTATAGCTTGTAGTAGTAACTAGAAGTTGGAGTTACTAAGCTAGGAACTGATTTCATAGCTGGAAATTCGTGGGTTGAAATTGATTGAATGAATTTGGCAGTTTTGATTACTGTTCCAGATTTCTTGTCCGAAATTGGCTTGAATATTCGGGTATGATGGAGGCTGAATTAGCCTTAGCACAAAACATGAAGTTGTAGAGAATTGAGTGTATATTATTCCTGTAAATTTCAGCTCAATCGGAGCAGGATATCTTGTGAAATGACTAATTTACCCCTGCTGCCCTGTTTCTATCCGAAATGATAATCAGCCTCTGTAATTGGCTCGTTTGGCTGGGAAGATGAATGAGTTAGCTTTTATGCCTTCTTAAGAATTGTAGCCTTGTATCTTAGCTTTCAATGGCTTTGGAATCACCTAAATCGGATTGTGTGTGCTGAGATATGACTGTCTAAATCTGGTCTGTCTATAAATCTGATTTTGAACCTGAGATTGAAACCTCTGGGACATGTTTTCGTATTTTTGACCTGGAAGGAGTAAATCTGGCAGAAATGGTCTTCACAAAAGTTGTAGCTCTATCTCTTAGCTTTCCAACGCATTTGGAATCGCTTGAATTGGATTTCTGAATGTTCGAGTTATGCCTGTTTAAGTATGTCCAGTTCTTCAGCCTGCAATAGATCATTTGCTGGACTGTTCTTGCTAAATCTGGGGCATTTTCGAGTTGATTTAGCTAACAGTGTCTTCATGGAAGTTGTCAAGCACAGTCTTGTCTATCCACTTGTAAATTCTTAGGTCATTTGACCAAGTTTTGCACATGTAACGGTTAAAACGTTCTTAACCGGCAAAACTGTCCAGCATAACCGTTAACTTCTTGGGCAGTTCACTTCAGCTACTGTCTCAGCGAATTTGACCTTGAAAACATTGGATTTAGCCTTTGATATCTTCTTGAAAGTTGTAGTTCATTGTCTTAGCTTCGAAACGCCACCTCGTACACTCCAATCCGATAATCATAAATTGAGTTATGATTAAAATCATAGGAAGTGTCAAATCTGATCGTGCACATAGTGCACCTCGCACTAGTTTTCCGTTTCCGTTTCGTTTCCTTTTTCCGATGAAATTTTCTAAACCCTTTTAAGTTGAGTTTTATGTTTGATTTGGAAAACTCTTAGTTACTTATACCCTTTGATCTAAAAGTACTCTTTTTACTTTAAAACTCATACTAATACCTTGTACTAGTAGGTATTCGGATTTTCTTTGATCTACCAAATATTTTGATGGTTGAATCGTAATATTTTCTTATGGTTATTTTTAGGGTTCCTTGGTGATTAAGGGTGTTATCCGAAAGGATACTCTGGACGTTATTTTGCTTATATAGGTGAGTGTTCTTTACTTGCTAAAGGATTTCCCAAAGTGTTCTAGTAAAATCTGCTTTATGTGCTTAATGTGAGTGGTCATCTTTTCTAAATGATTTACTCAAGTGTTTTAGTTAAATATGCTGAATATTCGCCAAATGATTTGCTTAAGGACTTTTGCTAAATGTGCACTAGATTCCATAGAAATGTATTTACTGTTACTAAAGGTGTTTGGTGAATGGATTTGCGAACTGGTTTATCTTTTGGTGAGTATTGGATTCTTATTGTGTTCACTGCCTTATGTGACCAAATGAGACTTAGACGGGGGTGTATCTTATCGCACTCGATTTAGGTCTCAATATTTCGATATTGGATGTGTGATATGTGATGTGATGTGCATGTGGGCTGGTCACTTGTTGTGGGTAACACCCCACCTCCTGGAGGGTGCTAGGTTCCTTACCCTGCGGGATTGGACTCTTCACTTGTTGTGGGTAACACCCCACCTCCTGGAGAAGTGACTATGCCCGATCTCTGGGTTAGACGGACTATTCGAGCCGGCCAGGGTTTGGTCGAATCAGTCCAATGCTAACTTGGAGATCCGAATATTGTGACTTAATATTTTTACCCGGTAGCATGTGTGCTGAAAGCCCGGGAGGCTTGAGTTGCTGTGTGCTGTAAGTTCAAGCTGGTCTTGCTATTGTTACTGTTATTGACCCCGAGTTGCTGTGTGCTGTAAGCTCGGGAGGCTTGAGTTGCTATGTGCTGTAAGCTCAAGCTGGTATTGCTATTGTTACTGTTATTGACCCCGGGTTGCTCTGTGCTATAAGCTTGGGAGGCTTGAGATGCTCAGGCTATTATCATTATTGTTAATGATATTGTTATTGAGTGGACTGGCCAGAGTGGGTGATAAGTGGACGGGTGGAGTTCTACGGATTATTGGTTGACGGAGTGTCAACATAAGATCAAGTGTGGAATTGAATTGACTTTGGAGCCGCTCGTATCCTTTGATTGTATTGTTCTATTTCTGTTATTGATTTGGTATATATTGAGTGGTTGAGTGATATGTTATTGAATTGCTTAACTGTCTCCTTGATGTTTCGTTTGGAATTTTAAATACAAGATTTTAGCTAAATGACTTGAAAAACTCAAAGACTTTATGGAATTGATTGGGAAATCAATGTTTTAACTAAATGAGATTTTGCTCACCGATTTTCACTGAGCACTCACTGAGCTTTTAGCCACCCCAAAAATATTTTAGTTGCCTTGCAGGAACCAGGAATGGAAGAGTTCAAGTGAAGCGGAGACTTTATTTGGATTGTCTTTATTTCTTGAAATTGTATTAGCATTCGCTTGGACATGAAATGGGATGTAAATATTGTATTTATTGGAATCGAAGTGTAATTTGGTTGAGTTTGTATAGAGTTCCGGCGAGAGTTGTGCAGACGGTCCGCCGAACCCTCTGGGTTACCCTAGGGAGAGGTGGGGCCGTCACAGGTGGTATCAGAGCATAGGCTTCAGATCTTTATGGGGCGTGGGACCGAGTGAGTCATGTTGGGTTTATGTTTTAGTTCGTATGTCAGGCAGGAACGGGATTGGGTTGATTTACGCCTTGGGATGGCCAACCTTGTTATGAAAAGACTTGATTTTGTTTTGGTGCTTGAGTACGAATGTATGTTTGGACTATAGTGTTGGAAATGAAGGTATTCGTGGTAGACCAATAGGATCAGGGCCAAGGAGGTAATGCCCGAAATAACAATGGGATTACGGAGGGAAAAGATAGAGTTAGGTTTCAATGGTTTAGGGTGCCGGCCTGTCATACTCGAGTGTTTGTTTTAATTGAAGGATGAGTTTGGTATTTGATGATTGGATAAGAAATATGGAAAACTGATTGAAGTGTGTATGCTAGAATAGTGTTGAGCTGGTCCAGTGAAAGTGAATGTCGAGGACGACATTCTTTTAAGAGGGGAGATTGTAACATCCCGTATTTTCTAAAATGACATTTTATGTGTTAATTTTGGTTTATTAATTTTGGCAATGACATTTTACGTGCAAGTTGTGGTTTATGAATTTTGGGTTTAAGGATTTAAAATTTTTCCAACATCCTAGTTTTGTACACTTGATTTTGTTTGTTAATTTTGGTGTCATTTGATTAATTAAGTTTGCTCTAAGATGTTTAAAATTTTGTTTTAAAAAAAACCCTAGTTGAATGCAAAGGTGATTTCTTGACACCCTATTTTATAAGAAACTTGATTTTTGTGAAAATCCTAATTTATTTGTCAAACCCCTAGTTTTATTCAAACTAAAAAGTGTGGTCTTCAATTGGGATCATGCGAGACAATGAGAGTTAGCGCAAAGGTGATTAAGGTGCATTATTGATGATTGGATTCATTAAGTGCCATTGGTGATTTTGGATTACGTGGATTAATCTAAGTTAATAGTTTATGGATTAAAGTGATAAGAATACAATTTCTCAAACCAATTGGCAAGAGTGCAAGCCAAGGGAAATGAGTTGTGCTAGGTTTACCTAAGCTAATTGTGGTTGGAAGTTGAAACTTGACAAAATTGACCAAGAGACAAAAGCAAAACTTGGATTTAACTTGGTACTTTGACTAAGTTATATTAACCAAGACAAGACCAAAAACAACAAGAGACAAAGGGGGAGAGAGAGCCGTGAGAGAGAGAGAGAAAATAGAGAGGAAAAGGGAGAAAAACCAGAGGAAATCTGGGAATTCAATCCACTATTTATCCCTCCAATTATGTGTGAAAGCAAGGAGAAGGAACGATTGGCTGCTGGCTGTCTTCATCATCTCTGTCCAGCTTTGTTTCTTGAAGATTGAAAGGTAACCTGATTTCCTAGCTCTCAATTCTTATGGTATAGCTTGTAGTAGTAACTAGAAGTTGGAGTTACTAAGCTAGGAACTGATTTCACAGCTGGAAATTCGTGGGTTGAAATTGATTGAATGAATTTGGCAGTTTTGATTACTGTTCCAGATTTCTTGTCCGAAATTGGCTTGAATATTCGGGTATGATGGAGGCTGAATTAGCCTTAGCACAAAACATGAAGTTGTAGAGAATTGAGTGTATATTATTCCTGTAAATTTCAGCTCAATCGGAGCAGGATATCTTGTGAAATGACTAATTTACCCCTGCTGCCCTGTTTCTATCCGAAATGATAATCAGCCTCTGTAATTGGCTCGTTTGGCTGGGAAGATGAATGAGTTAGCTTTTTATGCCTTCTTAAGAATTGTAGCCTTGTATCTTAGCTTTCAATGGCTTTGGAATCACCTAAATCGGATTGTGTGTGCTGAGATATGACTGTCTAAATCTGGTCTGTCTATAAATCTGATTTTGAACCTGAGATTGAAACTCTGGGACATGTTTTCGTTTTTGACCTGGAAGGAGTAATCTGGCAGAAATGGTCTTCACAACAGTTGTAGCTCTATCTCTTAGCTTTCCAACGCATTTGGAATCGCTTGAATTGGATTTCTGAATGTCGAGTTATGCCTGTTTAAGTATGTCCTGTTCTTCAGCCTGCAATAGATCATTTGCTGGACTGTTCTTGCTAAATCTGGGGCATTTTCGAGTTGATTTAGCTAACAGTGTCTTCATGGAAGTTGTCAAGCACAGTCTTGTCTATCCACTTGTAAATTCTTAGGTCATTTGACCAAGTTTTGCACATGTAACGGTTAAAACGTTCTTAACCGGCAAAACTGTCCAGCATAACCGTTAACTTCTTGGGCAGTTCACTTCAGCTACTGTCTCAGCGAATTTGACCTTGAAAACATTGGATTTAGCCTTTGATATCTTCTTGAAAGTTGTAGTTCATTGTCTTAGCTTCGAAACGCCACCTCGTACACTCCAATCCGATAATCATAAATTGAGTTATGATTAAAATCATAGGAAGTGTCAAATCTGATCGTGCACATAGTGCACCTCGCACTAGGTGTTTTCCGTTTCCGTTTCGTTTCCTTTTTCCGATGAAATTTTCTAAACCCTTTTAAGTTGAGTTTTATGTTTGATTTGGAAAACTCTTAGTTACTTATACCCTTTGATCTAAAAGTACTCTTTTTACTTTAAAACTCATACTAATACCTTGTACTAGTAGGTATTCGGATTTTCTTTGATCTACCAAATATTTTGATGGTTGAATCGTAATATTTTCTTATGGTTATTTTTAGGGTTCCTTGGTGATTAAGGGTGTTATCCGAAAGGATACTCTGGACGTTATTTTGCTTATATAGGTGAGTGTTCTTTACTTGCTAAAAAGATTTCCCAAAGTGTTCTAGTAAAATCTGCTTTATGTGCTTAATGTGAGTGGTCATCTTTTCTAAATGATTTACTCAAGTGTTTTAGTTAAATATGCTGAATATTCGCCAAATGATTTGCTTAAGGACTTTTGCTAAATGTGCACTAGATTCCATAGAAATGTATTTACTGTTACTAAAGGTGTTTGGTGAATGGATTTGCGAACTGGTTTATCTTTTGGTGAGTATTGGATTCTTACTGTGTTCACTGCCTTATGTGACCAAATGAGACTTAGACGGGGGTGTATCTTATCGCACTCGATTTAGGTCTCAATATTTCGATATTGGATGTGTGATATGTGATGTGATGTGCATGTGGGCTGGTCACTTGTTGTGGGTAACACCCCACCTCCTGGAGGGGTGCTAGGTTCCTTACCCTGCGGGATTGGACTCTTCACTTGTTGTGGGTAACACCCCACCTCCTGGAGAAGTGACTATGCCCGATCTCTGGGTTAGACGGACTATTCGAGCCGGCCAGGGTTTGGTCGAATATTTAATATTTTCAAAGGACAGTATAAAATATAGGCACAGAAATAAAATAATACTTGAAAATGTGAAACTTTTCGGGTTCTCACAGTTGCTGTGTGCTGTAAGCTCAAGCTGGTATTGCTATTGTTACTGTTATTGACCCCGAGTTGCTGTGTGCTGTAAGCTCGGGAGGCTTGAGTTGCTATGTGCTGTAAGCTCAAGCTGGTATTGCTATTGTTACTGTTATTGACCCCGGGTTGCTCTGTGCTGTAAGCTTGGGAGGCTTGAGATGCTCAGACTATTATCATTATTGTTAATGATATTGTTATTGAGTGGACTGGCCAGAGTGGGTGATAAGGTGGACGGGTGGAGTTCTACGGATTATTGGTTGACGGAGTGTCAACATAAGATCAAGTGTGGAATTTGAATTGACTTTGGAGCCGCTCGTATCCTTTGATTGTATTGTTCTATTTCTGTTATTGATTTGGTATAATTGAGTGGTTGAGTGATATGTTATTGAATTGCTTAACTGTCTCTTGATGTTTCGTTTGGAATTTTAAATACAAGATTTTAGCTAAATGACTTGAAAAACTCAAAGATTTTATGGAATTGATTGGGAAATCAATGTTTTAACTAAATGAGATTTTGCTCACCGATTTTCACTGAGCACTCACTGAGCTTTTAGCTCACCCCAAAAATATTTTAGTTGCCTTGCAGGAACCAGGAATGGAAGAGTTCAAGTGAAGCGGAGACTTTATTTGGATTGTCTTTATTTCTTGAAATTGTATTAGCATTCGCTTGGACATGAAATGGGATGTAAATATTGTATTTATTGGAATCGAAGTGTAATTTGGTTGAGGTTTGTATAGAGTTCCGGCGAGAGTTGTGCAGACGGTCCGCCGAACCCTCTGGGTTACCCTAGGGAGAGGTGGGGCCGTCACAGGTGGTATCAGAGCATAGGCTTCAGATCTTTATGGGGCATGGGACCGAGTGAGTCATGTTGGGTTTATGTTTTAGTTCGTATGTCAGGCAGGAACGGGATTGGGTTGATTTACGCCTTGGGATGGCCAACCTTGTGCGAAAAGACTTGATTTTGTTTTGGTGCTTGAGTACGAATGTATGTTTGGACTATAGTGTTGGAAATGAAGGTATTCGTGGTAGACCAACAGGATCAGGGCCAAGGAGGTAATGCCCGAAATAACAATGGGATTACGGAGGGAAAAGATAGAGTTAGGTTTCAATGGTTTAGGGTGCCGGCCTGTCATACTCGAGTGTTTGTTTTAATTGAAGGGATGAGTTTGGTATTTGATGATTGGATAAGAAATATGGAAAACTGATTGAAGTGTGTATGCTAGAATAGTGTTGAGCTGGTCCAGTGAAAGTGAATGTCGAGGACGACATTCTTTTAAGAGGGGAGATTGTAACATCCCGTATTTTCTAAAATGACATTTTATGTGTTAATTTTGGTTTATTAATTTTGGCAATGACATTTTACGTGCAAGTTGTGGTTTATGAATTTTGGGCTTAAGGATTTAAAATTTTTCCAACATCCTAGTTTTGTACACTTGATTTTGTTTGTTAATTTTGGTGTCATTTGATTAATTAAGTTTGCTCTAAGATGTTTAAAATTTTGTTTTAAAAAAAACCCTAGTTGAATGCAAAGGTGATTTCTTGACACCCTATTTTATAAGAAACTTGATTTTTGTGAAAATCCTAATTTATTTGTCAAACCCCTAGTTTTATTCAAACTAAAAAGTGTGGTCTTCAATTGGGATCATGCGAGACAATGAGAGTTAGCGCAAAGGTGATTAAGGTGCATTATTGATGATTGGATTCATTAAGTGCCATTGGTGATTTTGGATTACGTGGATTAATCTAAGTTAATAGTTTATGGATTAAAGTGATAAGAATACAATTTCTCAAACCAATTGGCAAGAGTGCAAGCCAAGGGAAATGAGTTGTGCTAGGTTTACCTAAGCTAATTGTGGTTGGAAGTTGAAACTTGACAAAATTGACCAAGAGACAAAAGCAAAACTTGGATTTAACTTGGTACTTTGACTAAGTTATATTAACCAAGACAAGACCAAAAACAACAAGAGACAAAGGGGGAGAGAGAGCCGTGAGAGAGAGAGAGAAAATAGAGAGGAAAAGGGGAGAAAAACCAGAGGAAATCTGGGAATTCAATCCACTATTTATCCCTCCAATTATGTGTGAAAGCAAGGAGAAGGAACGATTGGCTGCTGGCTGTCTTCATCATCTCTGTCCAGCTTTGTTTCTTGAAGATTGAAAGGTAACCTGATTTCCTAGCTCTCAATTCTTATGGTATAGCTTGTAGTAGTAACTAGAAGTTGGAGTTACTAAGCTAGGAACTGATTTCATAGCTGGAAATTCGTGGGTTGAAATTGATTGAATGAATTTGGCAGTTTTGATTACTGTTCCAGATTTCTTGTCCGAAATTGGCTTGAACATTCGGGTATGATGGAGGCTGAATTAGCCTCAGCACAAAACATGAAAGTTGTAGAGAATTGAGTCTAGATTATGTCTGTAAAGTTTCAGCTCAATCGGAGAAGATAGCTTGTGAAATGACTAAATTACCCCTGCTGCCCTGTTTCTATCCGAATGATAATCAGCCTCTGTAATTGGCTCGTTTGGCTGGGAAGATGAATGAGTTAGCTTTTAATGCCTTCTTAAGAATTGTAGCCTTGTATCTTAGCTTTCAAATGGCTTTGGAATCAACGGAATCGGAGTTGTGTGTGCTGAGATATGACTGTCTAAATCTGGTCTGTCTATAAATCTGATTTTGAACCTGAGATTGAAACTTCTGGGACATGTTTTCGTGTTTTTGACCTGGAAGGAGTAAATCTGGGCAGAAATGGTCTTCACAAAGGTTGTAGCTCTTTCTCTTAGCTTTCCAACGCATTTGGAATCTCTTGAATTGGATTTCTGAATGTTGCGTTATGCCTGTTTAAGTATGTCCTGTTCTTCAGCCTGGAATAGATCATTTGCTGGACTGTTCTTGCTAAATCTGGGGCATTTTCGAGTTGATTTAGCTAACAGTGTCTTCATGGAAGTTGTCAAGCACAGTCTTGTCTATCCACTTGTAAATTCTTAGGTCATTTGACCAAGTTTTGCACATGTAACGGTTAAAAACGTTCTTAACCGGCAAAACTGTCCAGCATAACCGTTAACTTCTTGAGGCAGTTCACTTCAGCTACTGTCTCAGCCGAATTTGACCTTGAAAACATTGGATTTAGCCTTTGATATCTTCTTGAAAGTTGTATTTCATTGTCTTAGCTTCGAAACGCCACCTCGTACACTCCAATCCGATAATCATAAATTGAGTTATGATTAAAATCATAGGAAGTGTCAAATCTGATCGTGCACATAGTGCACCTCGCACTAGGTGTTTTCCGTTTCCGTTTCGTTTCCTTTTCCGATGAAATTTTCTAAACCCTTTTAAGTTGAGTTTTATGTTTGATTTGGAAAACTCTTAGTTACTTATGCCCTTTGATCTAAAAGTACTCTTTTTACTTTAAAACTCATACTAATACCTTGTACTAGTAGGTGTTCGGATTTTCTTTGATCTACCAAATATTTTGATGGTTGAATCGTAATATTTTCTTATGGTTATTTTTAGGGTTCCTTGGTGATTAAGGGTGTTATCCGAAAGGATACTCTGGACGTTATTTTGCTTATATAGGTGAGTGTTCTTTACTTGCTAAAGCATTTCCCAAAGTGTTCTAGTAAAATCTGCTTTATGTGCTTAATGTGAGTGGTCATCTTTTCTAAATGCTTTACTCAAGTGTTTTAGTTAAATATGTTGAATATTCGCCAAATGATTTGCTTAAGGACTTTTGCTAAATGTGCACTAGATTCTATAGAAATGTATTTACTGTTACTAAAGGTGTTTGGTGAATGGATTTGCGAACTGGTTTATCTTTTGGTGAGTAATTGGATTCTTATTGTGTTCACTGCCTTATGTGACCAAATGAGACTTAGACGGGGGTGTACCTTATCGCACTCGATTTAGGTCTCAATATTTCGATATTGGATGTGTGATATGTGATGTGCATGTGCATGTGGGCTGGTCACTTGTTGTGGGTAATACCCCACCTCCTGGAGGGGTGCTAGGTTCCTTGACCTACGGGATTGGACTCTTCACTTGTTGTGGGTAACACCCCACCTCCTGGAGAAGTGACTATGCCCGATCTCTGGGTTAGACGGACTATTCGAGCCGGCCAGGGTTTGGTCGAAGTCAGTCCAATGCTAACTTTGAGATCCGAATATTGTGACTTAATATTTTTACCCTGGGTAGCATGTGTGCTGAAAGCCCGGGAGGCTTGAGTTGCTGTGTGCTGTAAGCTCAAACTGGTATTGCTATTGTTACTGTTATTGACCCCGAGTTGCTGTGTGCTGTAAGCTCGGGAGGCTTGAGTTGCTATGTGCTGTAAGCTCAAGCTGGTATTGCTATTGTTACTGTTATTGACCCCGGGTTGCTCTGTGCTGTAAGCTTGGGAGACTTGAGATGCTCAGGCTATTATCATTATTGTTAATGATATTGTTTTTGAGTGGACTAGCCAGAGTGGGTGATAAGGTGGACGGGTGGAGTTCTACGGATTATTGGTTGACGGAGTGTCAACATAAGATCAAGTGTGGAATTGAATTGACTTTGGAGCCGCTCGTATCCTTTGATTGTATTGTTCTATTTCTGTTATTGATTTGGTATAAATTGAGTGGTTGAGTGATTTGTTATTGAATTGCTTAACTGTCTTCTTGATGTTTCGTTTGGAATTTTAAATACAAGATTTTAGCTAAATGACTTGAAAAACTCAAAGATTTTATGGAATTGATTGGGAAATCAATGTTTTAACTAAATGAGATTTTGCTCACCGATTTTCACTGAGCACTCACTGAGCTTTTAGCTCACCCCAAAAATATTTTAGTTTGCCTTGCAGGAACCAGGAATGGAAGAGTTCAAGTGAAGCGGAGACTTTATTTGGATTGTCTTTATTTCTTGAAATTGTATTAGCATTCGCTTGGACATGAAATGGGATGTAAATATTGTATTTATTGGAATCGAAGTGTAATTTGGTTGAGGGTTTGTATAGAACCCTCTGGGTTACCCTAGGGAGAGGTGGGGCCGTCACATGTTTGACCAAAGGATTAGAGGAATTTTAAACCAACTTTGCTTCATTTGCTCCACCATATTTTCAGCCACCTTGAAGCTTCCAAAGGAAGGAAGAAAACTCCATCTTCTTGCTTTTAAAACCCTAGTTTGATCTTGAGCAAAAATCATAAGAGAAGGAACTTGAGTTAGTGAGTGATTTACTTGCAACCCTAGAGTGTGTTTCAAGTCTAGAGCTTTGGTTTTGGTGGTTTGTTTTGGTACTTCAAGCTTCACATAAGAGACGTATGTGAACCTTAAATCCTAACTTTCTTGTGTTATATCATGTGTTTGAAGATTTGATGGCAAACTAGGAGTTACATGGATGTTGTTTGTGGTTAAAATTCTTGAACTAAACATGTGGTAGTAGGGTTAGTTGTTTTGCATAGCATGTGTTTGATGAATTGCTTGAGCTTTGTTCATAGCTTTCTTTCATGTATTAACATGTTTTTGGACCCTTTTTGAGTTAAGGATAATGCTTGGTATGATGTCTAAGTTAACTACAATGTAAGGATGAAGGTCGGTGATATAAGTGAACTTGTGGACTGTTTTCCTTTTCTCTTGGCTGACTGGTTTTGTAAGGGAGGTTTTTCCTTAATTTTGTGGTTCATTTGCACATTAGTTAGGCCTAAGAAGCTTGGATAAACATTGGTTTAAGATTTGGTGTGAAATAAAATGGAATTTAAGCAAGAAAAGTGGTTGTTTGAGCTAGTAGTGGACTATTTTGGTACCATTGGTTGGCTAGACTGTTTTGGCTCTTTTAATTAATTATGTATGTTGCATTTTGAGCTCCAATGATGCTAGATAACTTGCTTCCCCTGTCTATGAACCCTAGAAGATTTATTGGATGAATTTGAACCAAAACAAGTGAAGTTAGCATCAAGAACTAGAGTAACCTTGCTAGGGTTTTAGGACTGATCAGAACTGGAAAATCAGCCAAATTGTCCGAACTATTGGTACTGATGGGAGATGAACTACAGCATGCATTTAGTACCGTTGGCAAGCTCTTTGAGTCTAGTTTCCAACGCCGCTAATGGCACCTAATTTTGACCTTTCTACAGTGAGATATAGCCATTTTCCCAAGACTGCACAGGTGCAACTATTTTACCCGCGAAGAACACTTAGAGCTTGAATGAAACTTTTCTTTTGCCCAACTTTCTTTGCACTTGTCAAACTTGTTTCCTCATGACGAGGATGTACTTTATCATACTGGATCTTTTGTAGTTTAATTCGTGATAGTGGTATGAAATGAAGTGCTTTACTTATACTTGATTTTTTATCTTACACTTGACTTGTTAGTTATTCGGATGGTTATTCCACCGATTTACGTGTTACATGCTAATTGTTGTTAGAAAATGCTAGGTACTAGATTTATCATCTCATAGGCATGTGTGTACCTTATCACACTTGACCTAGTTTAACTGAACTTGTGAGATTTTGTGACAACATGTGTTAGTTGTTTTATTACAACTGAAAAGTGGCTAGAATCTGGCCGGGTTTGAGGTAGTGAGTTTTCAAAATTTTTAAGTTTTCCCCTGTCAATCCGACCAACATCTGATTGGATTTGTGGCCGGATTTGCTGATAAAGTTTCTGGTTTCTGGAGTTTTTTTTTTCAGTTTTCTTGTTTGATCAAGGTTCTTCACCACCCGATTTTCAATTGTTTGGATTTGAAATACTCGAAATGCTTGAAATATGCTATGTTGAGCTTAGTTGTGACTTGAACCTTTTTAGGCGAGTATGCTCTTATGTACACTCAATTGACCTGATTTGACTAAACATTTGATAGCTTATTTACGCATGAGCAAGTAATTTGATTTGTATATGACCTGTGTATTTACTTGAAATACCTGGAACATTTGAGAATATGAATTGCTGGACATTACTTGTGACTTGATTCTGGTTAGACAAGTGTGTCATTATCGCACTTGGCCTCCCTTTCTTGAATGATCTTGTACTCACTTGAACTTGATTGACCTGTACTAGTGTTTGTACTTGTATTTGACTTGCAAGTGCTGAGCGGCCGTATGTACCACACTCCATCCGAGTGGGAGGCACCTCTCATCCCGTCTCAGTACTTTTATCCCGATTGAATCGATTGGAGAGTTATCTCATCGACACTAGGGCTGAGCGGCGCATGTACCACACTCCATCCGAGTGAGAGGTACCTTTCATCCTGTCTCAGTGCCTCTATTCTGTTTTGTTGAGTGGAGTGTTATCTCCTCGGCTAACCGGTATGCTCGAATATTACTACCACTGTTTATTTCTGAATACGTAGTGTTAAGTGACAACTAATGTCTCCGATCTTTACTGCGTGAGCATTAGATATCAGCCAACGACTCCATTACTCTTTACTGAATATTGGGACTATAAGCCATTCCTGAATTATTGAATATTCGGGACTATAAGTCCAACCTAGGGCTAGTTTGTTGAATCGAGCCAGCAAGGGTTTGGTCGAGAAGATCGACAAACCTTGGGTACTCCAGTGGCATTCGGGCCCGGTAAGAGGGTTGATCGGTGGACGGAAACTGGTGTAAAGTGCAGATCTACGGACATTATGCTTCCGTGGTTGACAGAGAGTCAACGGACCTTGATCAAACTACAGTAGAACTTACTCCAGAGAGCAACCTGTATTCTTTGACATGAATGTGTTCCTTACTGTATTCTTTTGCATGTTTTATCTGGCTACTTACTTAGCTATATACTGAGTCATGATCCATTCGTGTTTGACTTGTTTCTCGATGTTTGGATATGCTATCTTGTCTTGTATTTTACCTGCTTAATTACTTGAAACCTCACTGGCCTTTTAACTCATCCCACGCCATTTGTTTTCCTTACAGGGATGAGAACTTGAGAGATTGAATTAAGGAAGGTCTCGTTTTCTTCTAAATTTATTAGTTACCCGTGTGAGCACTGCATAGGTGTCTAGCCGATTTGTTTGGTTTGATTTTTGGCAAGTTCGACTCTTTGGTTGTAATTAATATCATTTTCTTTTGAGGGTCTATTTGTAAATTTTCATGTTATGTGACTGACTCCTGGCGAGAGTTGGGCAGGCGGTCCGCCAAACCCTTGGGTACGCCCTAGGGTTAGGTGGGGTTATCACACCTAACTTTAAAAGGAACAAATACCTAATGTGACACCTGAATGTCTCCACAATTATTGAGCCATTAAAGATGGTATGGTTTAGGATGTTCACAAGTCTGCAATCCCAAAGTCTCAACCATCAACAAGCTTGTCACATTTGCACAGCTGCCTATGTCAATCACCATACTACACACCTTGTCTTTGATATGACAATGTGTATAGAAGATGTTTTTCCGCTGAACTTCATCCTCCTTAAACATACGCAGCTAATGCTCTTCTCACAACCAATCTCAAGCCAACAAGCTCATTGGTTGGAGCGTCCTCTTGCTCCTCATCCTCTTTCTCCTCAATTAAAAGTGGCATCCCCTTGTATTCCTTCTCATTATCGATGACAACTTCTCCACTTGGTAGAACAATCATGGTCCTTTGGTTAGGACATTGGCTAGCAATATGTACATTGGAAGCATTTGGTCTCATGACTGAAGCTTAGACGGTTCGCTAGTAGCCTTAAAACCAAAGTTTGCCTCCCTTTTATTCCTCCTCATTATCGATGACAACTTCTCCACTTGGTAGAACAATCATGGTCCTTTGGTTAGGACATTGGCTAGCAATATGTACATTGGAAGCATTTGGTCTCATGACTGAAGCTTAGATGGTTCGCTAGTAGCCTTAAAACCAAATTTTGCCTCCCTTTTGAAAGAGACAAGTTTCGATTTTGAGGACGCGTTGGAGCTGGCCAAGCTTCATGCTTCCCTTTTTGTCTGAGGAGTACAAGTAAAAGATGGTGAAAAAATAGTTGAAGTCCTTAATTGACCCCATCTCTGAAGCCTCATCTCGGCCTTAATAGCCTTTTCTAGCATGTCACTGAACTCCACATAATGATGCATCTCCATTTTGGTCAGCATTTAGGGTCTCAAACTACTCAAAATTTGTGCCATGGTAGCTTCTTTATCCTTGTGACAACCCCACCTCTCCCTAAGGCGAACCAAAGGGTGCAGCAAGCCGTCTGCCCAACTCTCGTCAGGACTCAAGTGCTAACTAAATAAATCAAGTATTTCACCAATTCACGTCTTTCTCCATCCCACCATTCAACCCTTGTCGGGCCCGCACATCAAGTTTCAAGAGGGGTAATACTCGAGTATACCGGTTCAAGTTTAAGAGCTCAAGTGCAAGTTCAAGTTCAAATCCAAGTGACAAGACCCATGATTCATTGATCTCATCGACCAAGCCCTTGCCGGCTCGATTTAACCAACTAGCCAATGGGGTTTGGGATCCCAAGCATGCAAGAAAGTCGATGGGATGACCACCCGAATAACCAACAAGTCAAGCACAAGTAAAGCAGTTCATTTAATACAAATATCAAGAATCTAACCATGAAGGATCGAGTATGATAAAGTACATTCTCCTTCCGATATTATCAAGTCAAGAGCAAGTATCTCAACCAAGCAAGCATGTCATTCAAGAAAAGAAACATTGCATGTAGTCCCTTCACATGCACTTAGAACACTCACCATGACAACAAAGCTTAAGTGTTCGTCTCGGGAGCAACTTCGGCCTCACTTCCAAGTCCTAGAATCAAGTAATTAAAGTACAATAAGATGCACTACTCCAAACCATAGTATTTAAACGAAACTACGCCCAAGTTCCAATTAAGAAATTCTCACCCTAAATCACATGATTTCTAAATCAATTCAAGAAGAAACATCCATGCATAAGTTAGGTCAAAGATTTAAGCAAATGGTAGTGTAAACATTTTCTCATTTCCATCCACCAAATGGAGTTTAAAATTGCCCCAAATCAATTTTCACCTAGGGTGGAAATTTATTACTTGAAACTTGAAACATGTAAGAGTGAGGTTTTCACCTTTTAAAACCTTCCATTTTCCACTCCAATTCACTACTCATACTAACATGGGTTTAGGGCATTAATGTGACAAGTTCACCACACAAAACCAAGAACAAAACTATATAAGGTCACTCCCTCTTTCGGTCAGTTTTGAACAAATTTTCCAGCCATGAAAACAGTGAAAGAAATGGTGTTCTTACCACTTAAAACTCATGATTTTAGTTCAATTCCAACACATACTTATAGTTTAAAGTATAATGGGGTATTTTGAACAAAATTAAGCTTAAATTCATCATGAAAATTTCGAAATCAAGGCTGCAATTCCAGCCCCTAAATTTCGGCCAACAAGCAAGAATTTCTCCAATTGTTTTTCAAACATTCTTCGAGCTAATTTCCCAATTTTTCAACCAAACACACCTAGCAAATCCATAAGGTTTCACCACCAACATAACTATAGATACATAAAACCACAATCTCAACAAGAAAACACCATAATCATATCTACATACAGACCCTAAAACTTCAAATATAAACTTCAAGAATTATCAACTTGAGAAACTACCAAGATTCACTATCAAATCATGTCTTTATTCCAACAATCCAACTTGTTTTCAACATAAAATGAAGAAAGAAGGATTATCTAGCATTTTACCTCTTTTGCTTTCCAACCAAGATGAAACTCAACCTAATCCACCAAATCTTCTTCCTTTCCAAGATTAAGCCCAGGTTGATGGAAAACTCCAAGTTATCTCTTTCGTTCTCCCTCAAAATCCAAGCAAGATTGAAGCTAGTTTGGATGAAGTTTCTTCCCTTTTTCTTCTCCAAAATTTTTGGCCCTCTCTCTCTCTCTCCTTCTCTTATGGTATGTTTGTTATGTTTTAAGGCAAGAAATGGAAGAGAATGGTAAGAAAGCTTGGTCAAAGTCGTCTTAAAGAAACAAGACTTGGTTTCTATAGTGGACACATGTCACAATCTAGTTATGTTAGCCCTCAATTATCCCAATTCTTTTTTATTACACTAAACTCCCTCTTTTTTCCCCAAAGTTCCTTTCACACCCCACTAAAAAGGAAAAATCTCACTTTACCCCACACATAAACTTCCACATGTAAAATTTAATAAAAGTATTAAGACAAAATCATTATCAAATCAATAAATAAACAAAAAAACGATTAAATAAATAAATACCATGTAGTTAAATTAGATAGATTGACAAAATTTCTGAATCCTCACACCCTTTCTCCCTTAAAAGAATTTCGTCCTCGAAATTCTCACATTGTTTTGTAAATAGATCTGGATATTTCTTTTACATTTCTTCCTCTACTTCCCAAGTTGTTTCTTTCAGCTCATGATTTTTCCAAAGGACCTTAACCAAGGGAATCTGCTTGTTTCTTAGTTCTTTCACCTTTCGATCTAGCAGTTGCATCGGTCGTTCCTTGTAGTTTAGGGGCTCATCAATTTCAATATCTGCTGGTTGGAGTATATGAGTTGGATCTGGATGGTACTTCTTTAGCAACGAAACATGAAAAACATCATGAATTCTGGACAAATTCACGGGTAACTCTAACCGATATGCAACTTTTTCCACTCGTTGGAGAATTTTAAAGAGTCCCACATATCTCAGTTTTAGTTTCTTGTCCTTTCCAACCGTGACACTTCTTAGTGGTGTGATCTTAAGAAACACTTTATCTCCCACTTCAAATTTCAAGTCTTTCCTTAGATTATCCGCATAACTTTTCTATTTGCTTTGGGCCATTTGAATTCTTTGATGTATTAACTTCACCTTCTCATAAGTTTCCTCTACCCATGGTACCGCTAAAGGATCTAGAACTTTTCTTTTTCTTACCTCATCCCAATAAATCGGTGATTGGCACTTCCTTTCATAGAGAGATTCATACGGAGGCATTTGAATGGATGAATGATAACTATTGTTATATGCAAATTCAACTAAGGTCAAGTACTGACCCCAACTTCCACCAAAGTCCACAATACATGCCCTTAACATATCCTCAAGGGTTTGGATGGTCCTCTCAGATTGTCCATCCGTCTGAGGATGATAAGTCGTGCTAAAACTTAATTTGGTCCCTAAGGTTTCTTGCAATTTTTGTTAGAATCGAGATCCGAACCGAGAATCTCTATCAGAGACTATACCTACCGGTACCCCATGTAACCTTATAATTTCATCCAAATATAGGGTAGCAAATTTCTCCAAAGAATATTTCATATTAACTGGCAAGAAATGGATCAACTTAGTCAAATGATCCACAATAACTCAAATTGCATCATGTCCCTTTTGTGTCCGTGGTAATCCTAATACAAAGTCCATAGTGACATGTTCCCACTTCTATTTTGGCATCTCTATGGGTTGCAATAATCCGGATGGTTTCTGGTGTTTGGCTTTTACTTGCTGACAGGTGAGACAAGTTTGGATAAACTGAGCAATTTTTCTTTTCATGTTATCCCACCAATACAGCTCCTTTAACTCTTGATACATTTTGCTACTTCTAGGGTGTACGGTATACTTAGAACGATGAGTCTCCTCCAAAATTTTCCTTTTTAACTTTGTATTTTTTGGTATTACTAGCCGATCTCAGAACTTTAAAATCCCATCGGGTCCCACTTTAAAATCTGGTAACTCTCCCCTTTGTACTTTTTCCACCCACTTTTGTACCATAGGTTCTTTGGCTTGTGCCTCTTTAATTCGATCTAGTAAAATAGGTCTCATTATAATATTCCCAAAAATTATTTTCTGTCTTTCAAGGCGAGGGTTCCACTCACTAACTTTCTCTAACAAATCTCATTTCTTAACCATTAAACTGGCCACTTGAGCTTTTCAGCTTAAGGCATCTATCACCACATTGGCCTTTTCAGGATAGTAATTAATAGTACATTCATAGTTTTCCAAAAATTCTATCCATCGATGTTGCCTCAAATTCAATTCTTTCTGAGAGAAAAGATATTTAAATTCTTATGATCCGTATATACCTCAAAAATTATTTCATACAAGTAATGCCGCCATTTTTTCAAAGCAAAAACTACAGCAGCTAATTCTAGGTCATGAGTTAGATACTTTTGCTCATGAGGTTTCAATTTTCTAGAGGCATAAGCAATCACGTTCCCGTTTTGAATCAATATACACTCTAATCCTTTTCTCAAGACATCTGTATACACCGCGAAACCCTCCTTCTCATTTGGCAAAGTTAAGACTGGTGTAGTGGTTAATCGCCTCTTTAACTCTTGAAAACTAGTCTCACATTCTGATCCCAAATAAATTTACCATACTTTTTAATCAACTCGGTTAAAGGCCCGACAATTCTAGAGAAGTTTTGGATGAAATTGGCAGTAATATCCTGCTAAACCCAGGAAACTACGGATCTCGGTTGGGTTCTCTGGTCGTTTCCATTTAGTAACAGCTTCTACCTTAGACAAATCTACAGTGATTTCATTCTTTGAGATTACATGTCCTAGAAATGATAGTTTCTCCAATCAAAATTCACATTTACTGAATTTGGCATACAACTGATGCTCTCTTAGAATTTGTAAAATTGTCCTCAAATGTTGTTCATGTTCCTCATGAGTCTTGGAATAAACCAAAATATCATCAATGAACACCATGACAAATTGATCCAAGTAGGGATTAAAAACTCGGTGCATCAAATCCATGAAGGTGGTTGGGGCATTCGTTAGTCCAAAAGGCATAATGGCAAACTCAAAATGCTCATATTTCGAATTAAAAGCAGTCTTGGGCACGTCTTCGTTCTTGATTCTTAATTGGTAGTATCCTTGCCTAAGATTTAGTTTAGAAAATACCACGGCCCCTTATAACTGATCGAATAAGTCATCAATATGCGGTAAAGGATATTTATTCTTAATTGTAACATTATTCAAGTCTCGATAATTTATACATAACCTCAAACTCTCATATTTCTTTTTAACAAATAGGACTGGAGCTCCCCACAGAGATTCACTCTCTTAAATAAATCCTTTTTCTAACAAATCTTGTAATTGCACTTTTAATTCCTTCAACTTGGCAGGTGCCATCCTATAGGGAGTTTTTGAAATGGGCATTGTTCCGGGTATCAAATCAATTTTATATTACACCTCTCTCTGGTGCAACGATACCAACTCATCAGGGAAAACGTCTGAATATTCTCTTACTACTGACACATCTTTCATCTTCAACTTATCTCCTGGGGTATTTATGACAAAAGTTAGGTATTCTTGGACTCCTTTACTCAATAATTTTCTAACCCGAATTCCCGAGGTAAGAGCAGACGAGATTAAAATACCCCTTACATCTAGCCTAAGAGTGGCCTCTCCAGGTATACAAAATTCCACTATTTTCGTCCTACAGTCTAATTGAGTATTATATCGGGCTAACAGATCCATCCCTAGTATAACGTCAAACCCTTTGATGCCCAAACTTATCAAATCTACCCACAATTTTCACTTTCCAACACAAATCTCGCAATTTTTATAAATGGTGTTGGTAATTAGACATTGATCACCGGTAGGGGTTCTAACTTTCAGGTCATAGGGCAATTGTTCAGGTTTAACATCAATTCCATACATGAAAGTAGAAATCACAAATGAATGAGTTGAACCAGGATCTATCAGGATCTTAGCCAAGCGATGGAAAATAGGGATCGCACTTTCGACCATCTCAGACGAATCCGAGACTTGGTGTTGATCTATGGCATACGCCCTGGCTGGCACTTTTAGCCTGCTCCCTCCTACATTTAATTGCTTAGGGTTTGCCCTATCTAGTCACTGGGTGTCACTTCCTTCACGATACACATTCGGACAATTGCCAATCCTGTGCTCGGTATTTCCGCAGCACAAACATTTTTGCCCCTTCCTCCAACATTCCTCCTCAGTGTGGATAGACTTTCCACAAAATCCACAAGTTACATGAGGAGCCGACACTTGCCCTCCTGGTGGTGTGATTCTTTGTTGTCCTTACCCACTTTGGACTCCTATTGACAGGGCTATTCTTGGTGCTCCCAAAACTCTTGCTCCTCCTGCCCCTCTTCCAACCTTCGGCAGATATGCACTCCTATCAACTTGCCCTAGGTTAGTACTTGACGCGCCTCTCTTTCTGACATGAAAGGTCTTTACTTGAGACTTTGCAGTTTCAACTCGTTGAACGTTTTCAAGTGCTTCCCTAAAAGTGGTTATTTGAGTGGCCGCTAATGCCTTTTGGATTTCCACATTAAGGCCTTGCACGAAGCGCCTTATTCTCCTCTGGTCCGTTACTACTAGTTCAGGGGCAAATTTGGACAACTTAGTAAATTGAGTTTCATACTCGGCTACACTTTGAGATCCATGACGAAACTTTATAAACTCATTCTCTTTTTTCTCCTGGATCAAGGATGGGAGAAATTTTTCATTAAATTTTCGAGTAAAGTTTATCCAGGCTCTAGGGGTTCATTCCTTTTCCCACCTAACTCGTATGACATTCCACCAGGATCGAGCAACTCCCTCAAATTGAAATGTGGCAAAATTCACTTGCCTCTCTTCCGAATAATTTAAGACTGTAAAAATGTTAATCATCTTGGGGAGCCAATTTTCGGCAAATTCAGAATCGAGTCCACCAAGAAATTTAGGGGGAGAAAATTTTTGGAACTGTTCTAAGGCTCTATCTTCTATTTCTGCAGGATTTTCAGGGTTTCTAGATTGGTTAATGGGATTTTGGCCCTGACGATCCACTAATTGAGTAATAGATCAATCATACGATTAATGGCCATAGCCACTTAGTCTCCTGTTCCAATCCCTAGTCCCTGATTTTGATTACCCACAGATTCTCGGTCACCCTCTTGTTCTTGGGATTGCCTGGGTCCACGCCCACAGCCGCGTTTACTTCTTCTACCGTCCATACTTAGAATGGTCTAGATATGCATGAATAATCATTAAACAGGATGGTAGACTAGAATATCAAGTACAATAAATCGTAAATTCAAGAAGCCAAGTATAATAAAACATAATAATAGTTTTCAGAGAACACGAGTTTTTTTTTTGTGAGAACCCGAAAATTTTCACATTTTCAAGTATTATTTTTTCTGTGGCCTATATTTATACTGTCCTTTGGAAAATATTAAATGTTTTGTACATTTTACAAGTAAGTACAATTTTTAAATCATTTTCCTAGTATAAGTTAGTGTACATAACTTGAAGTGCAATTGTTCGATGTGGGGCCCGCTAGTGCGATATAATTTTTCCGATTAGGTGATGAAATACTAAGTGATATTATTCTACATTGTGTTAGAAGATACTTGGAGGTTAGTTAGCTACTTGAATCATTGGAAGGAAGGAGATAAGCTTAGAAACTTCAAGAGGCCACATGTCATGTTTGGATTGGAGGTTGGACTTTGACCAAGATAATTAACTTTCTTCAAAACCAAATTTTGACCAAAATTCCCTCATTTCTTTCCCTTGCCTTGGCCGAACTCTTGGGAGAGAAAAACAAGAGAGAGAGCTCTTCCATTTCTAGCTTAAATCCTTGCTCAAATCTTGAGTTTAACCAACCAAATTGAAAACTACACCATACAAGTGCTAGCTAAGAGAAATTGAAGGCCTTGGTGGAGTTGTTTTGGGAGGAGGAAGTCTAAGCTACCAACTTTCTTTGAGGTTTCAAGGTAAGATTGCTAAGAACACCTTCTTTGGTTCCAATAGATGCTAATTAGTGGCCTATGGTGGCTTGCTAACATGATTAATGGATGATTTTGTGGATTAGTGGAGAGTTGGTTAGATTTCTGATTTATTGTGAATTTTCTGCCCTAATCTGATCAGTTCTGTTCGTCCATGATGGAGGCCGAATTGGCCTTAGCTCAAAACATGAAAGTTGTAGAGAATTAAGTGTAGATTATGCCTGTAAAATTTCACCTCAATCGGAGAACGGTAGCCTGTGAAATGACTATTTTACCCCTGCTGCCCTGTTTCTGTCCGGAAATGATAATCAGCCCCTGTATTTTGGCTCTTTGGCTGGAAAGATTACTGAATTAGCTTTTGATGCCTTCTTAAGAATTGTAGCCTTGTATCTTAGCTTTCATATGGCTTTGGAATCAACGGAATCGGAGTTTTGTGTGCTGAGTTATGTTGGAATATTTGGGCCTGGTTTTGGATGGCTGTAAAGCTTCAATTGGTTGCATTTTAAGGGTGTTTGATATCTTATAGTTTGTGTATGCAATTGTGGGTTGAAAATTGTGAGATTGGTGGTTGGTTGTAGGATGGAAAAGTAAGGAAAAACAAGGGGAAATGCTGTCCGTTTATTTTCTTGAACTTGAGTGAATGGATATGAGATTGGAATGTAGTTTTGTGATGCATTAGACTTATTTTGCTTACTTTGCTTAGAGTAACTTAGTGCCACTTTAGTAGAGTTATATGAGCTGTTTCACTTGCACTTGTACATTTCGTTTTAACCATGATGCTTAGTTCTAAATGTTAGTTTTGAACTTCAAATACGTGTTCATTTTCGTCCCGAAACAAAAGGAGTGGCCTAGGGTTTCTCGGCCGCAAAATCTAATTTTAACGCGCAAGGTTTTAAGTGTGAATTCAAGGTATTTGACTACCTTTTCCATATGATTTTTAACCAAAATACTTGTTATATTTAATTCTTTGCAAATGTGTTAGTTTTGAGCCAAAAACACGTTTTACGAAAAATGGAGAAATTCTACTGTTCACTATCCGGCCGCATATCCGGCCAAGTTCTGGCCGGATTCTGACGTGGCACTATTCCGAATTTTCCGATGAAATTTTCTAAAACTCTTTTGAGGTTAATTCTATGTTTGGTTTGAGAAAACCTTTAGTTACTCATTTCCTTTGATCAAAATGTACTCTTCCCACTTCTAAAATCATACTTTTACTTTGTATTAGTTTTATTCGGATTTCTTTGACTCACCCACATATTTTGATGATAGAACCATAATATTTTCTCATGATTGTTATTAGGGTTTCTTGGTGACCAAAGTTGATATCCGGAGGGATACTTTGGACGTAATTTTGCTTAATTAGGTGAGTGTTCTATATACGATTTGTTTTAATGACTATGTGAATTGTTGTGACTATTTGGATTGTTGCCTTGTTATGTGATTGAGGTACGCTATATTTCCATTGACTACGTGGCTTTGTTATGGTTATTTGAACTCTTAAATGTTTCAATGAATACTCAAAACGACTTTTCTAGGCGAGTGTGTACTTTATCGCACTCGACCTAAATGAACGTGAAATTTTCAATGATTGAATGATTGAATGTTACTTGTGCATGAATGTAAGCCTTCGGGCTGAACTGGGCCCTTGCCCTTGGTTATTGGTCGACTCGAGCCAGAAAGCGGAACTCGGTCGGGCGATTAAGTGACCCTGGGTGAATGTTGGTATACTCGAGTATGACCACGACGTTGGCGGAGCGAGGGGAATGAATGAATGAACGAATGACATGAAAATGAAGGAGTTTTCACTTACAAACATGTTTTTAATGATCGGAGAAAATAAGGACAATGTTGAACGAATGAAATGAACGAATGAATGAACGAATGAATGAACGAATGGCTCCTCGTGAGCCCGTATCCTTTTAATGAATGTGTTTACAATTGCTTATATTGTAAATGTTTTCGGAGATTTCATGCTATTACGTGTTAAATGCCTTGTTTAATTGTTTGGTTATGTATATAGAACCTCGCTGGGGCTTCTAGCTCATTCCACGTCTTTTGTTTTCCCTTAACAGGGGTTGCGAGCAAGGGCGAGAGACCTGTATAGTAATAGTTTAGCCTTTGGTATTGTTTTGGCTTTTGACCTCGTTCTAAGTGCTTGATTAGGGCTGGAATGTACTAAGAATTTAAAAGCTTATGTATATATGTGGGACTGTATTTTTGGTTGAGCTTGAGGTGAATGTAATTTTATGGTTCAAGATTGGGTTTCGTTTCCGCTTATTCTCGAGGCTTTATCTTACTTTCTTTGACGTGAGTGAACGAGTCCTGGCGAGAGCTGGGCAGGCGGTCCGCCGAACCCTTTGGTTCGCCTTAGGGTAAGGTGGGGCTGTCACAGGTGGTATCAGAGCTGCTTCGCGTGGTCTCTGCGCGGAGTGAGCTTGGGCCAAGTGGTGTATGGTCCTGATTCCGTGAATAAGTATGAAGGACTAAGTGTTCTTTTGAGCATAAGCTGTGAATCGTGCCTGTTATAAGTGTAAATCGTTTTTTTTTCATGGTACTGAGGACACTAGATATGTACGTCAGGTAGGAATTTCGATTGTAGATAATTTACTCTTGGGACTGCAGCTCGAGTGGTGAATTATCTCGGATTCTTGTACCCGAGTACGCAAGAGTTGAGAGTAATACTAAGGACTTGCGATCTTTTGTGGGGAGTAGGAATGGGCTAAAATTTGGTAAAAGTAAGTGTAAAAGGCTAATGGATGCCTAGATCGGGTAGTAAGGAAAGTGAGAGATCGATCGGGGAGTGTTTTAGCCGAGTGTGGATTGGCACGTCATGCTTTCTTCTTGTTTTACCCTATATTGTTACTGTATGTACTTGGTTGCTACTGTATCTATGTGGCTTGATTCTTGATTCTGTTTAACTCGATATATTTCCTTGCGTATTTGGTGTGTCATACCCTGCCACTTTAGTCAATTACTTGTTTGCATACTAAATCACTTTTGAAAAAAAAAAAAAAAGAGAGAAAAGGGAATGGACGGGAGACGTAGTCGCGGACGTGGAGCTAGTCGTGGCCGTGGGGCTAGGCAAGCTCAAGAACCTAGTAAAGAAAGAGCCACAGTAATTGAGCAAGAGAGTGGACCAAGGGTTGAGGCCGGAGATCAAGTGGCGACGGCGATACAACAAATGACTAGTATCCTCGCGCGATTGGTAGATCAACAAGGCCAATTGCCAGTAAATCAACCCCAGAACCCTGAGATAAGAGAAATAGGAGAGGATAAGGCTTTGGAAAGATTTCAAAAGTTTAATCCGCCTAAATTCCTTGGAGGACCTGATCCAGATATGGCCGAACAGTGGTTAGAAGCTATGATTAACATTTTTGCGGCCTTGAACTACACGGAGCAAAGACAAGTGAACTTTGCTGTATTTCAATTCGAAGGACCGGCCCGAGCGTGGTGGATTGTTATTAGGGCAAAATGGGAAAGAGAACAGACTGCCTGGACATGGGTGAACTTTATACGGGAATTTAACGAGAAGTACCTCCCACCTCTGGTCCAAGAAAGGAGGGAGGATGAATTTATTAGTCTGCGTCAGGGAACCCAAAGTGTGGCCGAGTACGAAACGAAATTCACTAAGCTGTCTAAGTTCGCCTCCGAATTAGTGGTTACGGAGAGAAGGAGGATAAGGCGGTTCATACAAGGCCTGAATTTGGAAATTCAAGAAGCTTTAGCGGCGGTTCAAATTAACACTTTTACGGAAGCTCTTGAGAAAGCACAAAGAATTGAGGACGCGAAAGCACAAGTAAAAGCTCTTCAAACGCGGAAAAGAGGTATACCTAGTAGCATACCTGAGGAATCTGGAGAAAGGATAACGCCCTCCAAAGTGCAAAAAGTAAACCCTTTCCCTCATCCACCCTGGACATTTGGAGCACTACATGAGCGGTCTACAAAAGGAAGTCAAATAGGACCTGAGGAGACTTTTCGCGAAAGCCAAACAGTAGTTCCTCGTTTGGTTTGTGGATATTGTGGGAAGGCAAACCACACTGAGAATGATTGCTGGAGGAAAGGGCGGAAGTGTTTGATTTGTGGGAGTAGTGATCACCAACTGAGTACTTGCCCGAAGAAACAGCCACGAGAGACTAGTACTCAACCAGTGAGTGGAGCCAAACCAAAGTCAACCAATGAAAGAGGGAACCGAACAAAAGCCCCAGCACAAGTATATGCCATAGATCAGCAACAAGCTCCGGGGCCACATGAAGATACGGGAAGGTAAAATTTCGAGGACGAAATTTCTTAAGGGGGAGAGAGTGTGAGAACCCGAAAATTTTCACATTTTCAAGTATTATTTTTTTTCTGTGCCTATATTTATACTGTCCTTTGAAAATATTAAATGTTTTGTACATTTTACAAGTAAGTACAATTTCTAAATCATTTTCCTAGTATAAGTTAGTGTACATAACTTGAAGTGCAATTGTTCGATGTGGGGCCCGCTAGTGCGATATAATTTTTCCGATTAGGTGATGAAATACTAAGTGATATTATTCTACATTGTGTTAGAAGATACTTGGAGGTTAGTTAGCTACTTGAATCATTGGAAGGAAGGAGATAAGCTTAGAAACTTCAAGAGGCCACATGTCATGTTTGGATTGGAGGTTGGACTTTGACCAAGAGAATTAACTTTCTTCAAAACCAAATTTTGACCAAAATTCCCTCATTTCTTTCCCTTGCCTTGGCCGAACTCTTGGAGAGAAAAACAAGAGAGAGAGCTCTTCCATTTCTAGCTTAAATCCTTGCTCAAATCTTGAGCTTTAACCAACCAAATTGAAAACTACACCATACAAGTGCTAGCTAAGAGAAATTGAAGGCCTTGGTGGAGTTGTTTTGGGAGGAGGAAGTCTAAGCTACCAACTTTCTTTGAGGTTTCAAGGTAAGATTGCTAAGAACACCCTTCTTTGGTTCCAATAGATGCTAATTAGTGGCCTATGGTGGCTTGCTAACATGATTAATGGATGATTTTGTGGATTAGTGGAGAGTTGGTTAGATTTCTGATTTATTGTGAATTTTCTGCCCTAATCTGATCAGTTCTGTTCGTCCATGATGGAGGCCGAATTGGCCTTAGCTCAAAACATGAAAGTTGTAGCGAATTAAGTGTAGATTATGCCTGTAAAATTTCACCTCAATCGGAGCACGGTAGCCTGTGAAATGACTATTTTACCCCTGCTGCCCTGTTTCTGTCCGGAAATGATAATCAGCCCCTGTATTTGGCTCTTTTGGCTGGAAGGATTACTGAATTAGCTTTTGATGCCTTCTTAAGAATTGTAGCCTTGTATCTTAGCTTTCATATGGCTTTGGAATCAACTGAATCGGAGTTTTGTGTGCTGAGTTATGTTGGAATATTTGGGCCTGGTTTTGGATGGCTGTAAAGCTTCAATTGGTTGCATTTTAAGGGTGTTTGATATCTTATAGTTTGTGTATGCAATTGTGGTTGAAAATTGTGAGATTGGTGGTTGGTTGTAGGATGGAAAAGTAAGGAAAAACAAGGGGAAATGCTGTCCGTTTATTTTCTTGAACTTGAGTGAATGGATATGAGATTGGAATGTAGTTTTGTGATGCATTAGACTTATTTTGCTTACTTTGCTTAGAGTAACTTAGTGCCACTTTAGTAGAGTTATATGAGCTGTTTCACTTGCACTTGTACATTTCGTTTTAACCATGATGCTTAGTTCTAAATGTTAGTTTTGAACTTCAAATACGTGTTCATTTTCGTCCCGAAACAAAAGGAGTGGCCTAGGGTTTCTCGGCCGCAAAACCTAATTTTAACGCGCAAGGTTTTAAGTGTGAATTCAAGGTATTTGACTACCTTTTCCATATGATTTTTAACCAAAATACTTGTTATATATTAATTCTTTGCAAATGTGTTAGTTTTGAGCCAAAAACACGTTTTACGAAAAATGGAGAAATTCTACTGTTCACTATCCGGCCGCATATCCGGCCAAGTTCTGGCCGGATTCTGACGTGGCACTATTCCGAATTTTCCGATGAAATTTTCTAAAACTCTTTTGAGGTTAATTCTATGTTTGGTTTGAGAAAACCTTTAGTTACTCATTTCCTTTGATCAAAATGTACTCTTCCCACTTCTAAAATCATACTTTTACTTTGTATTAGTTTTATTCGGATTTCTTTGACTCACCCACATATTTTGATGATAGAACCATAATATTTTCTCATGATTGTTATTAGGGTTTCTTGGTGACCAAAGTTGATATCCGGAGGGATACTTTGGACGTAATTTTGCTTAATTAGGTGAGTGTTCTATATACGATTTGTTTTTAATGACTATGTGAATTGTTGTGACTATTTGGATTGTTGCCTTGTTATGTGATTGAGGTACGCTATATTTCCATTGACTACGTGGCTTGTTATGGTTATTTGAACTCTTAAATGTTTCAATGAATACTCAAAACGACTTTTCTAGGCGAGTGTGTACTTTATCGCACTCGACCTAAATGAACGTGAAATTTTCAATGATTGAATGATTGAATGTTACTTGTGCATGAATGTAAGCCTTCGGGCTGAACTGGGCCCTTGCCCTTGGTTATTGGTCGACTCGAGCCAGAAGCGGACTCAGTCGGGCGATTAGTGACCCTGGGTGAATGTTGGTATACTCGAGTATGACCACGACGTTGGCGGAGCGAGGGGAATGAAATGAATGAACGAATGACATGAAAATGAAGGAGTTTTCACTTACAAACATGTTTTTAATGATCGGAGAAATAAGGACAATGTTGAACGAATGAATGAACGAATGAATGAACGAATGAATGAACGAATGGCTCCTCGTGAGCCCGTATCCTTTTAATGAATGTGTTACAATTGCTTTATATTGTAAATGTTTTCGAGATTTCATGCTATTACGTGTTAAATGCCTTGTTTAATTGTTTGGTTATGTATATAGAACCTCGCTGGGCTTCTAGCTCATTCCACGTCTTTTGTTTTCCTTAACAGGGGTTGCGAGCAAGGGCGAGAGACCTGTATAGTATAGTTTAGCCTTTGGTATTGTTTTGGCTTTTGACCTCGTTCTAGTGCTTGATTAGGGCTGGAATGTACTAAGAATTTAAAAGCTTATGTATATATGTGGGACTGTATTTTTGGTTGAGCTTGAGGTGAATGTAATTTTATGGTTCAAGATTGGGTTTCGTTTCCGCTTATTCTCGAGGCTTTATCTTACTTTCTTTGACGTGAGTGAACGAGTCCTGGCGAGAGCTGGGCAGGCGGTCCGCCGAACCCTTTGGTTCGCCTTAGGGTAAGGTGGGGCTGTCACATTTTTCATGCAATCATACATCATAGATCATAGCTAAAATCATTAAATACTAGACAAGATCAGGTCATTTAGCAAATACATAAAGTCATCACAAAATATAGCAAAGTCCTTTACAAAAGTGAAGGCGAGTACCATCCTAATTCTCAACCCATCTACTTTTACAAAAGGTCAAAACAAGGGTCATGCCCCAAAGTCACTAGCTTGACTCTTTGCGGCTCGCCCCCGAGCCAGAAGCTTCCCCTTCCTCAATGGGTTCAGATTCAGACGTATTTCCAACACTAGAGGATTTATTGTCCCGATATCCAAGTAGGACCTGACAGTCATTCAAAATTTCTTCAACTCTATTCCTCACTCCCCTAACTCCTTTAGTAAGGCAGTCGTTAACCTCTTGCAGTTACCCACGAA